>PVKS010009506.1:0-63773 GCA_004027875.1 Aplodontia rufa | reverse complement strand
ATGGTGGAGTCATCCCTAGTTTTTTAAGGATTCTCCATACTGCTTTCCAGAGGGGCTGTACCAGTCTGCAGCTCCACCAACAGTGTGTTAGTGTGCCTATCTCTCCACAGCCCCTCCAGCATCTATTGTTGTTTATTTTCTTCATCTTTGCCATTCTGATATTTGCCATTTTTAATAAAATCAACTTACTAATTCTTAGTCGCACCTGTTACCACACTGTACAGTCCATCTTCGGGTACTAGATTTTCTCCAGATGTTTAGCTTTCTGTTATCTCGGGGGTCAGGACTCTTTTACAGCTCAGTGTTAATAGGCCATATTATTTGGGAAAAAAACAGAAGTAGATAATTTAAGATGTTTTAAATTAAGAAAGAAAAATTGACTGTTGATTTTGAAGATTACCCTTTTTGACATATTAGTGAGTCGATAGGCATTTCCTGAGGACAGCAGATAGCAAGGTGGAAACTTAGACAAACTCAATCAAGCAAAACTTAGGGTATCCCCCATACATCTGGTTTAATGCTTTATTCTTCCATTTCTTTCTCTGGAATTGTCCATTGATTGTATACAATTTGAAGTTAATTATATAGTTGTGCCAAAGTATAAGATAAACAATCTGTTGATGTTGTGTTATTAGACAGTAAATGCACAATTTGGCATGAAGACTATTACACAAAATTATTAAGCCATAACAACATATTTTTCAGTGAATCTTGATCAGGAAGACCTCAGCTGTACCTGCTTTGAAACTGGACTGTTCCCTTCTATGAACGTGAGTGCATTACAGCTGTCAGAAGTCTCTCAGATAATTAAAATTGATCTCCTTCTCCTACAATTCTGTATCTCACCAGGTTTGAGCCTGTTCTTGGAGAAGTTGAGTTACTGAGGATGTGAACCCATGATGTAAACGGGAGCCTGTGAAAATTTCTTCATGGAATTTTCCTTCTTGGATTTCTGGACAAGACCCTTATCTTGCTTAGTTGGCCTTTAGGGTCTTGAATGAGGTAGCACATCTCTGCTCAGGTGGAGCACAAGGGACATTTTTCCTGCCTCACTGAGCTTCAAAATAATTCCAGGCTTCTTTGGAATAGAACAAAAACAGGAATGATTAGCTAAATAAACCTGCAGGGGTTGATCCTGGTTTAGGATTACGAAGGAAGATATCTGAGACTCCCTTCAAAGTTGCTTTCCCTTTAAAGTACACCTGCTTAGTTGCCACCCAGTACCTTACAGAGAGGTCAGTGATGCTCCCAGGTCTCAGGATTTCCCCCAGGTCCCAGTAGCTCTGAACACCCCTGAGAGCAGCTCCCTGCCTTCTCAGCACAAGTCTGGGGACACATCAGTGACTAAGAGACCAACATTAGGAAACTACAGGATGCATGCCATCATTCTGCTCCTATTGCAATTTTTACTTTCTTGTTGGACCTAGAATAATTCTGAGCACTCTAAGTATATGAATTAATGTGGTATCCAATGTGTAGAAAGAAACTTTGCAGGCTGGTGTCTTTTCCCATTGTATATGATCACCTACTCCAATTGAATCAACCAGCTTTCGACTTTACAGCTCTCATTGGTAATCCAATATTTTTCTGGGAGAGATGTGTCCTTGGAAATACATTACTGAGAAAACATAAGATTATATATATATATAATATATTAATATAATATATATATTCCATCTATAAGTAAAAATAAGACATTTTTAAAAATTTAAAAATATTTTTTAAAATTCTAGTTTTGATCACATATTTGCTATCTTTCTACCAGTTTTTTTACTTTTGATGATTAAAAAAGGGAAACAATTTTTACACTAAATTCTGCTTTTCATCCGAGAAAGCAGCATTTAATATACTTAAATAAGACATTGTTTCATAGTTGAGTGCAGAGATTTGTTTGCCCTCTTCTACTCAACCCCCCTTAATATATGGGGGACTTATATGGGGGAAGAAGAAGCAAAAATGTAAATTAACAAGAAAAATATTTACATAAAAGGATTATAAGTTATTGATCAAAAATGTCTGTTGAACACATATTGGGTCTCTACGCAAGGCCCTTGTGCTAGCAGCTGGTACTAGAAACTTTCATTTCATCAACAAATTTATATTGAGCTTTTATTACATGCTAAGCACTATTCTTGGCACTGGAGATAATAGTAGATAGAAGAAATAAAAATTGAAGGCCTCTTGAACTTAAGCTCTAGTGGGACAAAAGTCTGACAAAAACACAATGTTTAGCTAGATTTGAATACTCTTTAGGTGATAAATTGATAAAAATAAAGCAGCCAAAAAGGATTGGGAGGAGTAGGCTATTGTGATTTACACAGATGTCCAGCTGGAAGGGGCCGCCAGTGCTGGGGCCCTGGGTGGCAGCGTGCAAGGGCAGGTTCAAGGTCCAGGAGACTAGAAAAGTTTCAGTGGGGTGGATGAGGGGGAGAACAATAGATCTTGAGAGGTAGGAGAAGTGAGTCAGATTGTGACTGCATTATAAGTGAGCGTAAGAATTTTAGCTCTTACTCCAAGTGAAAACATAGCATCAGAGGGATCTGAGTAGAGGGTGACGTGATCTGACTTAGAATTCACAAGTTGTGCTCTTCCTGTGACCGTGACCGTCAAATGTGGCAGTGGGAGGTGGGTACAGCTGGGCAGGGAGAGAAACTGTACCATGCTGTCAAAGCATCTTGGGTCCAGTTTAGGAGTCAGACCTTCTCACAAACTGCAAAGATAAGCAGTGAAGGAAGGAAAGTGTGCTCCGAGTGCAGTCTGAGTAAAGAAATCGGCTATTTCTGGGTTAAATGCACATATTTCCAATTCTGTTCATTCCGTGTTGGTTGATTTTGTAGAATCCTTCTGAGATATAGGAACAGGAAAAAAAAAAGACAGATTGAAGATGAAAAAAAATTTTTACATACTTTCCTTTTAAAGTATGATTGTGATACATATTTATTGTAAGCCCAGAAAATTAAAAACTAACATTCAAAATGCAAATTTTTAAAAAGTAGTAATCATAATGACATAATTGAAAATAGACATTATTAACATTTATATGTATTTCACTCATCAATCATATGTATTTCGTTTATCTATTTATCTATGTACAAGTTTCTCTGAAGAATTAGAAAAAGTTATATAGGTTGATTGATTTTTTTCACTGAAATTATAGTGTTCTGTAATATCATGTTTCAACATTCTGTCATATATATTGCAAAGAGATTGGTTGTTGTGTCTTTCAATTTGCATTCATAAAATTAAAAATTTTAGAGCGGATTTTTCTTCTTTTCTTGTTTTCAGAAGTGCTGTTTCCCATCCTGACATTTATATTCACTTTTAGTTTTTCCTCAAGGTTTTATGTTTCGTAGTTTGGTGACCTCCAACTCCTCTCCAAACTCGCATTCTAACTCTTCATTTTGTGTGTAGTCAGAGATGAGGATGTGGATCGACTTGGTTTCTCAGTATGTGACCTCCCAAACAGAAGATTTATACTAGTCAGACCTGTTTCCATTCACCTGTGATGTTTTTACAAGACTTGTAAACTTTTTACATATACTGGGTTCTGCTTTAACTGATCTATTTAAATTGTTATGATGAAATGTATCTTAATATTTAGTAGGAAATGTCTGTGGGACATATCAAATGTTAAAACTGTGATTTAGGGGTTTTTTTTTTTTGAGGAAATCAGATTAGTTAAAGAGACCTCTTTTAAGTTGATTTTATTCTGCATTTTCCATTTCTATTCCTGTCTAAAAAACAAAATGGGATTCATGATCTATCTTGTCATTTATCATCTGTTCTGTCTTCCATTGTGAATAAGTGCTCAGAACAAACTCCTTCATGCTGAAAATATTCGGCTAAAAATAAAACTTTCAGAATTTTATGTTAAATTATAAAAACTCCAGACTCTGTATGAATTCAGCAGAAAACATGATACATTTCGGTAGGTAAATTGTTGAGTGGGTGGATGAAGGAAGGAAGGATGGATGGATGGAAGGGAGGGAAGGAGGGAAACAGATACACAAGGAAGGCTTTCATGAGGAAATGACACTTGTAGATACAAAACTAAGGAACTCTAATACGTACACCCATTTTATGGTTGTAGCTGTAATTCAGACTTTTGGAATTCCACTGGAAAATGTGGTTTGAAATGTGATATTTTCCTATTTTTATTCTAAAAGTGAATGGGAATAAATTTTCTGTGACAAATCATACAAGATTTAAAACCTTGATTATCCTGAAATACAAAATGTGAAGCATAGCTGAGACATTTCTAAGCCACAGTCGCAATTTTCACATGATATTTTTGCTTCCCCTGTTACTTCTTTCTCTCTCTCCTTTTTCTTTCCCTTTTATGTGATCCTTCCCCTTCCCTTCCATTTCATTGTTTTAATCCAAATGAATCAACTTCAAGGAGAAAGGTCTAATTGCCTGTCATGAAAAAGCAAAAAAGAGAGTGAGAAAAAAGAAGCTATCGACTGGTGAGTCTATCTTTCTCATTATGTAGTGATTAGATATTACTGTTTTGACTTCTCAGTCTCATGAGAAAGACTTGGCTAAGAAAGACCAGAACAAAACATTCATTAGGTTGACATATGGCAAAAATAATGGAAGTGGGACCCTACAAACTCATTCAGGTTAAAATCTTGAAGCTGTAATTGTAAGATAATTGTGTAGTCTTATTGTCAAGCAGTTACAGCATGAGACTAATAGGATGCCAGGGGAAATGTTGATCAGCACTTGAGTGCCTTAATTTTCCCCAAATTTTATTCACCAACTTATTCAGTGAATAGGGCTCTCTTCTGAAGTTGCTATTCATGTGTGAGTTACGAAGCAGTTATGTGCTTAAAAGTGGTGGCCAAACAGAGCTGGCTGACTGAGAGGACTTGGAGTGGGCACTCAGATGAGAAAATTAATGACATTATTCCTAAAAGTTTATTCCAAGATGTGGGGAAAGCTCTTAGCATGTAGCTTGCATTTATATCTAGGTTCCACCAACTGCACCAATGATGTGACTGTTTATATAAGTGTGCTAAATAAACTATTCCATTAATCTTTTAGTTCCCATGTACTCCCATTAAAGAATCTACTTTTTATGTTTCCAAGAATAATTTGTGGGACTCATCAAAACTCAAGCCTGTGCAGATTTTTCTTTTATGAGGTTGTTTCTGGTCACAAATTCAGACACCCTACTGTAAAATACTTAGAACCAGTAATATCTCAGGAATATTGAAATTGTAAGCATTCAGATAACTCAAATTAATTTAATAGAGAAGTGATAAATGCTGTGCACCATTCTTATTTTAAGTGAATTATGTACAGTTTTTCTCTCAATATCAGCTTATGTTATGAGTTTATTAATGAACCGTATTTATAGTGCACAGAGAAGGTGAAAAACCTCTATCTGCAATAGGCAATCAGTATATGCTCTCTCAAGTACCACAACAATATCATTGACATCGGAATGAAATGATAAACTTTTTCCAGAGCCAGATTATCAATTGTCAAGGCTGTGTAAAACCAGGAAATTGATGGAAACAAGTTTTTAAAACACCACAATGATTCAAGAAGATTTTTAGAGCACATTTTCCATAACTACCAAGTGGAATGCATTGGTTTAACAGGTTCATTGCACAGACAAATTTAAGGGCAAAAAATTTTAGGCAAAAAAGATACTGAGCAATCACAAGATCTTTTCAAAACCAGGCATCTACCTGGCACTGGAACTGGACCTGGTTCTTCTTTACGGCCTCGTAGAGCCGTTTACACTAATTGTAATTGATAGACAGAGATGACTCTTGAAGAGACAACCAAAGTAAATCCAAATACCTATGTAAGGCTGTCTGCTAGTTCTTCTTTTGTAACTTTTGTTAGTTGTTTTGGTTCCTTTAAAAACGGAATTGATCACACCATTGCTTTGCTCAAAATCTTCTAGTAATAACCCCATCCCGATGCACTTAGCTGAATAGCAGTCCTCACAATGCCCTTAAAGAATTCTGCTGTTCTGTTCTTCATTACCTTCTGGCCTCATTGCCCAATATTCACTCCAGTTCTCCAAATTTTACAGATGCTCTGTGTCTCAGAACTTGTGCAACTTCTCCAGTCTGAGCTGGTCTCCTCTCAGATATGCCCTCATCTTCAAGGTTATGCTCTGGGATCCTCAGGTGAACACATCCACCCTGTGACTGCTCTTACAGTTGCTGAACCCCTCTCCCACCCCACAGAGCACAGCTTTCCATGCCCAGGTGGAACACCTGCCTGAGCTGGGGGTCTTGTCTGGACCATCTTACCATTTCCAGGGATGCCCGGCAAGCATGCATGGGCCTTCCTTGCTCACCGTCTCAGCATCAGTGAGGGTTTACCTGGCTAATCTATTTCAAATTATGTCACCATTATCACCCAGATTTCTATTTTTCTCTTCCCCAGAGACCCTATTGCTCCTTAATCGAGTGTAATATTTACATACTAATTGTGTCTAATCTTCCCAGACTAGAATATAAGCTCTATGAGGCAGGGATCTTACCTCGGGTTCACTCTTCTAGCACATTGTGCCAAACAGTACTTGGCGCTCATGTGCTTAATATTTGTTGGGTGAATGAATAAACAGAAGAAGGACATACATCTATCTTCTGTTCTCTCAACAGCTGTGAAAATGACGGAAACTCGCTGAGAGACTTTATGTTGTTTTCAGTTCATCTCTGTTACCCATGGAGCCTCTTCTAATGATTCAGATCTACTCTCTTCTGAAATCCATCAAGTACTGTCAAAGTTTTTTTTTTTAATAAGTCTTCAAAGCATCAGAGTTTAATCCAAATTTAAACTGTTCAGAAAAATTGATTATTAATGGCTTTCTCTTGTTTTTTGAACTGTAGTTGAAACATTATTCATAGGCAGAATCTTTAGCTCAAAGCAACCTGTTTATCAATTCACAAGTTGAGAATCACACTTCTGAGATAATTGGAAGCCATTCTATTAAATCTAAAAGAAATCAGCTTCTTAAGGACATGTGAAGTGTCTTCTGGTATGAATTTTCCACTCTATATTTTCAAATATTTTGTAGTTTGACAAATATTTACTATTGTAGCCTAAGAAGACTATTGCTTTAAGGATGAAATATTCTCCCAAATGATAACTGCTTTTTTTAAAAAGAGTCATTGAATCTCTATAGTTAACCTGTTTTGTTTTTAATAAAAGCTAAGTGTTGTGCTAGGTTTAGTGCGGAAATGAGAAATCATGGTACCTTAGCAACTAAGGAAATCTACATCCAGTGATCTTTCCGTCTTCTAAGGCATTAACTAAAGCAAACATATGGAAGACCCTTAAACCCAACCTTTCATATGATGCTTTCATCATCACAAATATTTGCATTTGTCACAAAACTCTGAATGCCTGGAGCTGAATTTTGTAATTTTAGGAGCTTTGGAGATTTTTAGAATCCAGTTTCTTCATTGTGCTAGTGAAAATCCTGAGCCTCAAATAATTTCAGACAAAAATAGTGAAACTGAGCATTAAAATTAGAAGTTTAAATAATTCAAAGACGGAAGGAAGAGCTGTGCTCCACTTTGGGTGGCTGGAGAGCACTGGGGTGGAGATAGAGATGCCGTATTTCCCAGAATGGGACAAAGGAAAGGAAACAAAAGGCAGGGCAATGTTCACACGTATTCACGAGGACTCCAGCTTCATGGGGGGAGAAGGGAGAGATGGAGCAGGGTGGAAAGCAGGGTTGGGTTAGAGTAGACCTTCAATTGTGGGCTTAGGAGCTGGGTTTTCCTTCAAAGCCATGAAGAGCTTGTGATGTTTTTGTAAGAAAGTGATTGAATTGTGTCCACAAATGTGAGCTGTCAGTAGTTTGAAAGGTCAATTAAGTGAAAAGATGAGATTCTGGGAGATTAGGATATACTCTTAAATAATTGGTGTTATGTGCAGTTGTATTTGATGGTCGGTATGTAAAGTTGTGGAGGTGGAATGGAAAATTCAGAATGGAGAAGAGAAATGCTTTGTGGGTGTCTTTGAGGGATGTGTGAGAACTCAGCGCACATGTCAGCAACATCTTTCTTCTATCTGTGATGATAAAATATTCCACATTCTGGTATTACACTTGAATTAAAATCATGGGATGGTCCCTAGGAGTCAACTGAGGAGGGGACCAATTCAATATTTTTTAAGCTATTGAACACACCAAGTCACAGGACCAAAATCTCTTCTCCCTGAGGAGTCACTTGTTAAGATGCAAACTAAATGTAAGGAATACATAGAAAATATTTCTGGGAACTAGAGATTAGCAAGAAAATTAAGCAAAATAAATGTGATCTTCAATAAGTAAAAATACAGATATAATAATAAAACAACATAGAAGAAAGAGCAATGGAAATGGTTTAGGACACCATTATGTACCAAATGCCAAACAAGTCACATCATTTGTGAAGAGGGTGGCAATGACATATCACAGTAAATGGAATTTGTAGCATTTAAAGTCATGTCTGATTGATCCTGGAAAATCCTATGTGATCAAAGTATTATCATCATAAATTAAAAATAAGAGTGCAGAAAATTTTTACCATTTTTAATGTGTTATGTTAGCAAAATATTTCCTCTATCAATATGTGATCAAAATAGTCTACATTTCCAAGCTGTGATATTTATTCACCTTGGGTCAAATTTTTTTTTACCATAAGGATCTCTAATATAATAGTGCAAAATAAAACAGGAAACATGGTTCAATGAACATCTTTTTTTTGACAAATACATTGCAACAATCATACCATTTAAAGTGAGTTATATCTGTAGTTAAATTATTTTCAAAAAACTAATTTACATTTGATTTAAGAGGACACTTTTCTCATTAAGAAAAGCAGCAGTACTGACAAATTCACAAGACAGCATGTTTGGTGAGGCTGGGTGTATTAAATTATGCATGGTCACTTAGGGATTTGCTCAAGGAAATACTAATAGCAACAGTATAAGCCCATAGGTATTATGGCGAGTACATCCATCATGGGAGAAGGGTTGTCATTAATAAAGCCAATTGCCAACTACAAAGAGCTTTCAAAGCATTTTCCACTTGGATTACTGCATTGTCTTTCAGATGTTAAATGATTCAGCTATTGGCTTTGGAAATTGAAAATAAATGTCAAAACCCAAAGTGTGAGATTCTGTCACAAACATTTAAGTTTGGCTGATCTCTGCTATGGAACTTGAGTAAGAATAAGACATGCAGAAATCTACATGACTGTGTGAGTATAGGAAATCAAACTGAGTCACCTGATTTAAAAGAATCTAAAAAAAACGTGACAATGGAAACCAATGGCACATTATCTTATGAATCTCGTAAAACCTGGTGACTTTTGCCTCATGACATTCACCTTGTCTTTATCTCCTATGTTGTCAGTTAAGTTTTCACTTGCTTTACTAAGAGGCTTTCCCAGAATCACTGGAAACTCCCCTATTGTAAGACCTGTGCTTTAAATTTCTTTAAACAGGAAGGGTGTCTAGCAGTGTTTGATAAATCTGTAATGCTTAATTACCAATTCTTTATCATCTCTCTGAAACTTATTGAATTAGAAGCTAGCACCTGCTGAATGCTGGACTCAGTGTAAAGTTTCTTATGTGGATTATCTCAGCCAATCTTCAAAATATACATTCTCATTAAATAATACTACTCATAATATTATTTCTATTCCTCTAGCAAAGTAAATCATAATGTTCAGGACCCCACAGTTTGGAAATGCGCAAGATGCTTCTCTGGAATTAATCCTCTGTGTGCTCTGATGGCCACAGATAGCAATTGTTCTGTGCAACCCACATGCTGATCCGAAGCTGGTTCCTGCGTCTTGAAGCACATAGGCCTGAGCGCTTTTCCCCCTAACGTCATTGCTAGAGTTGTCGGAAGTAGCTGTTCTACTCAGTTGGTCTCTCCTTCCTCATCCTCTTCAAATAGGTCTGTGGTAACATCACCTGTTTTCTGAGTTTCATCATCCGGAGACCTGGGTACCGGTCAGCTCCTGCTTGTAGTTCCTTTAGGATTCTTGTCCATCAAAGGCTACTTTTATACCTCTGAACATGGTTAGGAGTCTCCATCCTTTTTGGTTCATCTAACAACTAATTCCAAAGGTTTACAATCTATTGCTTGTAACTCCGTTTCTGTATAATTTAAGAGTGTTCAGTTACAAAACCTGAAGATGACATTGAGAAACTAGAGGGAGTGAGAGAGGGGTAGAGGGAAGGAGAGAGAGAAGAAAGTTATTGGAGAAACTACTAAGGTAGCTCACAAAAGCTGAGCAAAACAGGTAAAGACACTGTTATGGTTTGAATGTGAGGCATCCCCCCAAAACTTTCTTGTGACAGTTCTAGAAGGCTAAGGTGAACTGATTGGGTTATGACGGACTTAACCCATTCCGAGTTAACTGGCTACTACAGGCTGGCAGGGTGTGGCTGGAGGAGGTGGGTGATGGGGACATGCCTTTGGGGTATGTATTCTGTGTCTGGTGCTCTGCTTTCCGTGTAATGCCTTGAGCTCTTTGGTCCCTGGAGCTGTGCTTGCTGCCATGCTGTTCTGCCTCACCTGGAACCCGGGGGAATGGAGCTGGCCTTCCATGATCCCTCAAATAAACATTTCTTCCTAAAATTGTTCTTTTCAGATCAGTCTGTCACAGCAACAAAAAAGCTGACTAAAACAGACGCTGATATGGAGTTCTCTTTATATCTAAGCAGTAGCAACTTATGGCTTTTCTACCTGCTTTATCAACATCAGATTATTTAAATATTATTATCTCTGACCCAGGGCAGCACTGATCAATAATAAAATTTCAATAAGAAATCTATTTTGGAATTTTTCTAACTTTAGTTATCCAAAAGATGAAACCTGATATTAATAACTGGTAGAAGAGATGAGCTGGAGCAGTGGCTTGGTGGCCACAACGCTTGCCTAGCATGCGTAAGTACATGAGTTCAAACCCCAGCACCACATACACAATGAATTGTCCAAGGAATAAAAGTCACATGAAAAACAAAATAAAAATTGCTTCTCTCTTCCTCTCTCTCTCTATCTCACTGTCCCTCTTTCTTAAAAAAAATTGCTAAAAGAGAAGTACTCAGAATGATCAAAAAGATCAGAAAGATCAACACCATGGCTACCTAAATTCTCATGGCATGCTTTCTCATTACTAAGCATATGATTAGACAGTGGCTGTCTATACATTATTCTCTCCCACATGTCATCTCAAATGGGCTTCTCCTTCTCAGTGACAGACAATTCACACTCACTCCAGTGATTACAGGAAAAGCATTACCACTCTTCTTGGAGTCTAACATCTCTGTGTAGCATTTATTTTTTTCTCTAGTTCTATTATTATTCTTTCATGAGAGTTCGCAGTCCATAAGCAAGCCATGTGTTTAATGTTCAGCAACACATTCTTTGTACAAATAAAGAGAACAAAATGATAAATTTAAATATCATGTATTCAGCAGTGTTCAGTGACCATAATCCCAGCTACTCAGGAGGCTGAGGCAGGAGAATCACCAGTCCAAAGGCAGTCAGTCTCAAAATCTTATAAAAGGGAAGTAGCTCAGTGTTTGTCCAGCATTTATGAGGCTTTGGTTCAATCCCAGTGCTGCAAAAATAAAAACAAGAACCTAAACAGAAAAGGAAAAAAATACAGAACAAAACAAAACAAAACAAAAAAACAACAAAAAATCATATATTTATCAAGCGAGGAATAGATCACATTCCTAATAATAGTAAATTGCCAAACAAAGTTTGCCTTTTTGACTTAATTCCTACACCACCTATTTCCTAACCTTCTTGTCTGGTGTCCCTACTTCCCAAGGCTTTCTATCTATTAAGATGTTTCAAGCCACTGCTTTTGAGGGCTCAGAGCCTGAAATGTGTCCTGCCTGTCAGGATGCTTCTTGACTAGGTAGGACTGGTATGTACTCAGGAAGAATCTCCTACGTTGTGTGTATACATCCCAGCCATCCTCACCTAGCACCACTGTCCCCTCCATCTGGCAGCATTCCATTTACCCTTGGGAGTCAAAGTCAGTCATCTCAGCTGTGCCTATGAAATATACAGCCTCAGTCTCTCCTGCCCTGTGCTACATTCTCCTCCAGCACAACAGTGGGGTTGTGACATAATAACCGCCACTTTTAACAGGGGACTTCATCTCCAGTTTCTTTATTTTCCAAAACTGAAGGGTCTTATGGTTTTGGATATTGGTTCAGGGACGGTGAAATATCAGGAACACACATTCTGGCAGTGAGCTTAATCATTCAAAGACTCTCTGGACCTTCTGTCTAGCAAGGTCCCCATACCTGGTTGCTGATTAGATCACATAGTGCCCAGTTTAAGATAGTGACTTAGATCAGGAGGTCAGCTACCTTCCCAGGTCTGTCCCACCAGAACCACAGGCTATTTATCAAATAGAAACTGAGGCTTTGTTTAAGTGGGTATAGCCTTCCTCCACAATCCTAATGGCCTTTGTGGAAGCTGCTCCCCATTTTGTCAATGTGGGTCTGGATGGGATGGCCAAGGTTAGTCATTTTTTAAAATAATTTCTTCACCTTGAGGCTCAATATGACCCCTTCCAGGTGGATTTGTTGGTTTTATTATTTCTCACCCAATCACAGCAACGGACAATTTTTGTGTCCTGTTGCATGTTTAGCACAGATATCTGCATTTGGGGTGAACTTAATTTCTCTTTTTTTACTAGTTATTTTTAATTTGTTTTTCATCATGCTTTCTTATGTATTCTTTCACTCACATACAACACCAGGGTATGCTCTGACATCACAAAAGCATGGAACACAGCCCTCTCCAATTCAGTCCCCAGCAGTTCCTGCTCCTCTCCCTCACTCCACTGAACCCTCTTCAATCCATTTACAGCTTACTTACAAAAATTTCCTGTGGCTATACCCTGTGCCAGGACCCACTGGATCACTTCTATGCAAGCACATCTGAAAGTTCAGTTAGATTAATTCCTGTTTTTCCCTTTTCCCAGTTCTTCTTCCTCCTCTTCCATCCCTTTTGTGTACTCTACTAATCTTTCCTGTGTTTTGATGAAATCCCATCTCCCTTTTTTTCCCTTTCTCTCTCTTTTTCTTTATAAGTTTTTACTCCCACTGTATTTTTGTATTACCGTCAACATATAAGGAAAAAAAAATCCACCTTTGCCTTTGGGGGACTGGCTTATTTCACTTAACACGGTAGTCTCCAGTTCTGTCCATTCACCAGCAAATTCTGTAATGCCATTCCTGTTTATGACTGAGTAATACTCTGTTATGTATATAGCCCACATTTGCTTCACCTGCTCATCTGTTGAAAGACACCTGCATTGATTCCATAGCTTGGCTATTGTGAATTGTGCTGCAAAAAAACATTGATATGGCTGTGTCACCATACTCTGCTGTTTTTAAATCTTTTGGATGTACCCTGAGGAGTGGGATAGCCGTGACTAATACTGGTTCTCTGAGGAATCTCTATACTAATTTCCACAGTGATTGAACTATTTTGGAGTCCTACCAAGAAAGTATGTGCTTACTTTTTTGGGGGGTTAGTATATTTTCTGTAGTGGAAAGCATGCATTTCCTCAATATGGAGATGCTTGCCAAATATCAGGAAAAACAGATAATTGTTGGTTCATTGCAGCCTGTCAATCTCCATTTAGCAATTTGCAATGCCTATAGTGGCTCTGAAAATACTTTGTAAAATAGGATTGATGAACTATGAATAGGTGTAACTCATGGGTTATTCTGAAGTCTTGTAATAATCAGCATTTGGCAAGTGATTTTAGATTAAATGGTTCAGGTTATTCCATACAATTTATCTTCCCATAGGAGCAGTGTTAGATATGGTGACCAGGTTTCAAGGTCTGAGAGTCATAATAATGCTCACTCTTGTATCCTACCCACAAAAGAGATTTGTGCCCTAATACCTAGAACATGTATAAATGTAAATTAAAAAGCAAAT
This sequence comes from Aplodontia rufa, assembly GCA_004027875.1. Taxonomy (NCBI): domain Eukaryota; kingdom Metazoa; phylum Chordata; class Mammalia; order Rodentia; family Aplodontiidae; genus Aplodontia; species Aplodontia rufa. Next base: position 49,825 of record PVKS010009506.1, on the reverse strand, counting down.
GGAAATGACATTTGCAGATGGAATAAGATCTGCTAATCAGCTGACTTTAAAAATAGGGATTATACAGATTCCCCAGAGTCTCCAGAAAGGATCCCAGTCTGGTTGACACTGTGTTTTTAGCTCTGTAAGTTCAATGTACAGCAATTTTTTTTTGTACTGGGGATTGAAACTGGGGGTGATTTACTACTGAGCTACATTGACAGGCCTTTTCAAATTTATTTAAATTTTATTCAAAGATCTCACTAAGCTGCTGATGTTGGCCTTGAATTTATGATCCTCCTGCCTCAGATCTCATGAGTCACAAGGATTACAAATACAGGCTTCCTAACCTGGCTCAGTTACAACTTTTGATCCCAAGAACAGTAAGATAAAAAGAAATTGTTTCATTTTAGTTTATGTTAATTTGTTACAGCAGTGATAGAAAATAAATGTACCAAGCCACTTCTTAAATAACTTTTAAAAAGTAAGTAAATTTTTTAAATGAGACATCATTTACTGTTACAACACAATTGGTAGTTCAATGGGTTTGAGTAATACCACATGTCCCTTTATTATCAAGATACAGACTATTTCAACACCTAAAAAAGTTTCTTCTTCCCTTTCCAATCAATTTCCCCTTCCAGGTAATTGCTATTCCAATTTCTATTGCCAGAGAGCAGCTTTTGTTCTTTCAATATACATTTCATACGGCATGTACTCTTGTGTTTAGCTTCTTTTACCCAGAATGATTTTGGAATTCGTGCACATTCTTACATGAGTCAGCAATCCTCTCCTTTCCATTGATATGTAATAGTCCATCACATAAATATACTCTAATTATTTGCCCATTGACTTGATGAATATTTGAATAGCTTTCAGTTTTTTACTATTTCTGATGTTGTAACATTTCTTATATAATTCTTTGTGAGTTTTATTAGACCTTTATTTACACTCATATTTCACTGAAGTAAAAGATGAGTAGTATTTGTCTAAATGATGGGATAAATAGCAAAATTCTATGCAGTGAAACATGGTACTAGTTAATTGATTTTAATTATTTTTTTGCAGACCTGGAAATTGAACTCAGGGTCTCCCACATGCTAGGCAAGTGCTCTAATACTGAAACAAGTCTAAGCAATTGACACTAAGTAATGGAACTCACCAGAAATAACCATTGTGGGTTCAGGTCAGTTTAGTTACTTGTCTCTAGTATCCGGTTTCATCTAGTGCTGCTAAGTCAGTACTGGAAGTGTGTCAGGCCCAATCTGTTCTCATGTTTAACTGGTCAGTTTTGTATTGTGGAATGGCATTGGTATCAGAACCAGCAAAGCCTGGATTGAATTTCAACATATTAAAAGGTGAATTTAGATTTTCACCTCATTCACACTTAGAAATTAATTAAAATAAATTATAAAAGGGTACAATATTGAAAATGTAAATTTTAGAAGTCAACAAAATTCTCAAGACCTTCAGTTAATCAAAGATTTCTAATGTGTGTACATATAAAGTATATATACATTTATATAGATTTATATTATGATATAAATATTTATATGTTTTCATTATATGTAGATTTTGGTCATATTGTCAAAAAGCATGGTCCATAAGAAAAATTGGTGGTATACATTAAAAAGTACATTTGCATTTGAAAAGACACCACAAAAAATAAAAAGTATAACAATAACAGGTTGGGAGAAAATATCTGTGAAGCATATATTTAAGTAAGGACTTATATTTAGATTTTATAAAGATCTCCCAGAAGATAAAAACCCAATCAGAACATGAATAAAAGATATGAACAAAAACTATCACCAATGAGGACATATAAATGGCTAATGAGATTACAAAAATATGCTCAACACCATCAGTCATTAGAGAAGTACAAATTACAGTCATAATGAGATACCACTTGATACCCACTAGAATGGGTAAGATTAATAAATTAGACAGTAAAAATGTGGATGGTGTAGAAAAACAAAAATGCTCATACAGTACTGGTGGCAACACAAAATAGTCCTGCCCTTTTGGAGAACAATTTTTCAATCTTCAAAAAGTCTAACAATAACCTCAACATATATGAATTTTTACAAGATCAGGGGGAACCTTGCCTATGATGCTGGGGGACGAAGTGAGAGAGGCAGAGAGGGGGGATAGGAAGAATATCAAGGAGGCTGGAGGGAGGGAGTATGGGGGAATTGACTCAGTGAGGAAGTTTCGACTTCCATGAGAAGTCCAGCTAACACAGAGTTAAGTAGGGGGAAACATGGAATCATGGGCACACCAAGGGGGGAAAATCATGGAATGGCATCAGCCTTGGCTTCCTCTGTCATTATACATTTGTTCTTGATTGTATGACAATGATTCCCTCCTAACTGTAAGACTATCTCTTTTTTCTTTTTAAAGAGAGAAGGCCGGAGAGAGAGAAAGAGAGCAGGAGAGAGAATCAATTTTTATTGAGTTTTTCACATGGATTTCATTGCTCTGACACTTAGTTGTGTACGTGGGTGCTGGGGCTTGTACCTGAGCATGCCAGGAAAGCACCATATCTGCCGAGCCACTGCTCCAGCCGCCCCCATAAGACCATCTTTAATGAATAAAAAATTCACAAATTAAAAAAAGTTAAACATAAAATTACCACACCACCCAGCAATCCCACTCTTAGATATCTATTCAAAAGATATTAAAATATTTTTTTTCAAACACATGTTTGCAGATCTTTGTAGCAGCATCATTTGTAACAGACAAAGAAGTGTGTGGGAAAACTAAATACTCATTAACTATGAAGTGGAAAAACAAAAAAATATGCCTAAACAGTGGGCTTCTTTTTAGCAAAAGAGTAAAGAACTGTCAGTCAATTCAGCCCAGTCAATTCAGCCCTCAGCAGTGGACTTCTAACATTGCACCAAGTGGAAGAAGTCAGACCCAAGACCCCACAATGTGTAAGGCTGCATTTACATGAAATATCCAGAAAAGGCCAATGTATAAAGATAGGAAATATATTAGTGGTTGCCTAGGGCTGATGGTGGGAATAAGCATGGGGGGGGCCTCTTTTGCAACATAAAATGTTCTAGAACTGGTTTATGGTGATAATTGAATCACTCTTTAAAATAAAATTTAAGAACTATTGAATCAGGGCTGGAGAGGTGGCTCAGCTGTTCCAGTGCTTGCCTAGTACCCATGAGGACACTAGTTCAAACCCCAACACCATGTACATAACAAGGTATCAGAGCAACAAAGGCCACAGGAATAAAATAATTCTCTCTTTCTCTCACTGTTCCCCTCTCTTTTAAAAAAAATATTGTATCATATACTTAAAAATAGATTTTTTCTGATATTTAGAACATTCCTCAAGAAAACTTAAAAAAGAAGAAAGAGACTTTTTGAGTTCTGAATTTTTACCTGAACTTATTCACATCTATTTGGGAGTAAGTGTATAATGGTGGAATCTGTTTCTCCATCATCCAAGAGCATGATGTTGACAGATGTGTGCCATGGACTAAAACTTAGAAGGAGTTCAAGTTGTGCTAATTTTTATTATTTGTCATACAGGAAATTATTTTCCTTTCCATCCTACATTGAAAAGTCTACATTCTCTAAATTTCTTATTTAACTTCAATAGAATAACTGATAAGTAATACACACTTAGAAAGATATTTCCTGGTGACTTTAACTTAACCTTTTTTTTTAAAGAGAGAGAAAGAGAATATCAATTTTGTTTAGTTTTCATGTGGCTTTCATTGTTCTGACACTTCATTGTGTATGTGGTGGTGGGGTTAGAACCCACATCTTCGTGCCTACCAGGAAAGCACTGTAACTGCTGAGCCACTGCTCAAACCACTTTTCTTAGGAGAACTGAAAAAAAATAACAGGTGTACAAATCATGTGTGGTGTGTCCCTCTGACAATGCACCTGCAAGTACCTCTATGGTAGTGGTCTCTGGAGAAGGAGGGTGGGAGAAACAGAGGGACCACACCTGTGTGTGGTGTGCCCTTGAGGTTAGAAGACACCTCCTGCACTTCTCTTAAGTCTTCTAACCTGGCCAATGCATACTGAATACATAGGGTTAAGTTTGGTGGACAAGTACCTGTAGAATTTAATGCAATTACAAATGTTAATTTGACTAAAAAAAGCTTTAATGAAGATGGCAGTTTCCTTTAATTGAGAAGGGAATAAAAGAATGAGCTTGAATGTACAGTAACAAAATCAGCTATTTTATTGCTTTATATTTTGAATCATAAAACGTTAATTGGATTCTAATGTCTGAATTTTCTGTATCTACTGCAATGTAAATCCAGTTCTTAAAATTAAACTTAGAGATTTTTGTATCTACTAGTATGTTTCTTAAACAATTTTTTTCTCTTTAGCTCTTTCAAACTTTAAAAGAGTTAGAATCAGCATATTATAGAGATAAGGCTTCATCAATGTTTATAGAAGCTCAATTTACTACAGCTAGACTATGGAACCAACCCAGATGCCCCTCACTTGACCAGTGGATTCAAAAACTTTGGTACATATATACAATGGACTACTACTCGGCCATTAGAGAAGACGATATTATGGCTTTTGCAGCCAAATGGTTGGAGATGGAAAAAATTATGCTAAGTGAAGTATCCCAATCTCAGAGACTCAAGGGATGAATGTTTTCTCTCATTTGTGGAAGCTAGAATACATCTGGAAACAGTATGTTAGATGGCTAAGCTAACAATAACCTCAAAATGAATGAATTTTTACACAAACAGAGATCATTGCCTAGGATATGTGGAGGTGTAGGATGGGGGGCAGCGAGTGGGAGGGAATAGGAAGGATATCTAGGAGACTGGAGGGAGGGAGTATGGAGAAATCAACTCAGAAGGAGATCTCCCACCTCCACGAGAACTCCATTTAACACAGGGATTCATTTGGGGGAAACAGAACCGAGGGGAAACCATGGCATGGCATCAGCCTTGGCTAACTATGTAAATATACATTTATTCTTGATAGTTTGGTAATGATTCCCCCTCAATTGTAACTCCATATTCAACTAATAAAAAAAAAGATTACAGAGTGTTTTACAACCATCAGTGGCAATGTTCATTGAAAGAAATATGTCCTGTTATCAAATTTCTTATTATAAATGTCTAGTTTTCTTTAGTGTCCTTCACTAAATCTATATTATAGATTTTTGCTCTGGACTTATATTAATAGTGTGCTATTCTTCTCCAGAATTTTCTGAAGTCATAAAACTCTGTTAGCATTCCCTAGGGTCACACTTGATTTTCCTACCTTCTGCTGTCTCTCTTCTAATTTGGCATCATAAAATCAAAGCTGTGAACTACTCTACTCTCTGCACTGCTTAAAAGGTAGTTGAGAGCCTCTGCTTTTTTTTCAGACCAAAAAACTTTGTCTTCTCTTGCTAGACATACACAGAAATGCCAGGAAAAATGAGGCTCAGCAGCCTGTGGGATGAGCTGTGTGTGGATGGGTGGCGGTCAGATATCCAAATCCAAGCAGAGAACAAGTACTATCGTTTCCCCCTCACCGGAGATGAAGTGGCAGATGCAAAGCCCAGACAGTGAGAACGTAGCCCGAGTCAGGTGCAACACTAACTGTTCTCTACTCTTCCTAATACAAGTGCTTTCCTAATAATGCTTTCACATTATTAAATATCTGCTGCTCTCCAGAATGAGGACTGATTTGACAGACTGGAGTGTTTTCAGAAAAGGTGACATTGAGAATGTCCTGTTGATCTCACAGCTTGTTACAACTTTTAATCCATCTAGGCTCCAATTTTCAAATTTCTAATCCTCTTAATATTCTAGTCTAAAAAACCTCCAATTTAACCTCAAGAATAGGAATTACTGAGAAATAATAGTTTCAAGGACCCCGAATACTTAGGATTAATCCATTGCTATATCAAAACTATTTTTTATGATAAAATATCACTTTTAATTAACCCAAAAGGGATATGGACATAAGAAAACTAAATATCTGCTCCAGGCAGAATCGTTTCTAAAGGCATCACTTATGAACAATGTTTAAATTACTGCTTGTATTTACACTATATATTTTGCAAAACCTAAGGTTTATTACATTATAATTACACCTCAAAAGTTATTATGAGTGTAATAAAGAAATATAACTCAAACCTTTCATATATTTTGGGACTAGTATACATATTAAATGGTAATCAATATTTTCCTACATGTTGTACCTCATACCAAGTTGAAGCCTTAAGAAGTTTAATTGCTCATCGAAACTATAGACCTATTTTTTATTGAGAAATTTATTATTAAACAACCATACATGATTTTAACAAAATAATATAATATGTGTATAGATTCTGGATATTAGAATTACCCCCAGGAGTGCCCCCCAATTGCCCACCCTTATCCCTCCCTTCCCCTTCCCACAATATCTCTAAAAATGTATTATGTTGTATAACATTACACCTTATCTGGATTTAACACATGATAATAGACCATCTTTCTCACTGGCCATGGTCTGTTTTGAATTAGCACTTAGTAGGTTTGAATTAGTTATGGATTGAACCAGCTGAGGGCAGTATCCAAACAAAAAAGAGAATATTGACTTTGAACATGCCTCAAAGTTTTGAATCAACTTCAAACACTTGAAAAAAGTTTGAGCTGATTAGCCTGGACTTAAAATTAATTGATTAATCAGAATTTAATAGATTCCTTGAATTTCCTCACTGATTTATTTTCTTAGTATCCTAACTATACTACCCACCACTCCAGTTCACAGAAGAAGCTATTATCTTATCAAATCGGTTCTTTAAAATGCATCTTTTATTGAGGAAATAAGAGTTATGAGATGCAACATTAGGTCCAGGTAACATTTAGTTTCCGTAAATCATCAGTTTTGGTTTCTCATAGATGATGAAATTAAAACCCAAACTCATTGGCTCATCTAATTTTTCCACATTCTGAATTCAATATTTCCTTTTTGCTTTATGTAAACCTCTTTGCTTCCTGCCTATTCTGTACTGCTACCTATTTGTTAAAGGAATTTCAATTTCCTTCCCTTTAAACTTAAATTTGATTAACCTGGATTTTCTTCCTATATTTTTTAAAGTTGTTCTTGAAGAAGAAAAAATGTCTTTGTAAATTTACTTGCCCATCATGCATTCCTGTTTTTATTTTTAGTAATATATCCTGAGTTTATTTTGGAGAAGTACAACATGCTACACTCCGTTTTTGCTTTGTTTTAGTTTTCTGCTATGGTAATCAAACCCAGGGTCTCATGTCTGCTAGGCAAATGTCCTGCCACCAAACTATACCCCAGCCCTACCTGCTACACTCTTAATCTGTTTCCTGCCATAAGAATTGATTTGTGGATGAATGTAAGACCTCATCAGAACCAATCAGAATTAATGTAGGATCTAGGCTGGAAAGAAAATTCTTTCATTACTGATTGAAGTGATGAAACACTCTCTTCAAGGAGATGGAGCTGAGATGGAGGGAATAAAACACCAATGTGAGTGTTTAATGCTTGAATCAAGAATTTTCCATTATGGGAGTCAATAATTTTATCCTATACCCCCCATAGCCAATTTGCATTAGATTTTCTGTCATTTAAATACATTTGCCTCTTCCATTCATTCCACTTAGTACTTCTGTGATGGCCCTTTCTTTTAAATGTTATATCTTCCACTCACTCCAGAAAAATTAACAAGGAAGTTTAGAATAAGAGTTTTCATAGTACAAATGTCTATGTGAATATACACACACACAATAAGCACAATATAATTATGATATATATTATGCTTATTTTAAAGCAAGCAAGTCCAAATTATTCTATTTTGCATATTCCTGATAAGAAAATACAGATTTTTGTGTGTGCATAAAAGGGTCAGTAGTATTGAGTTTTCCTCTTAACTCCACATCAAAGTACAAATCCAGCTAATTCTATCATTGACTAGAGGTACAATAAAAACACATTTGTAAATGGATTCTATGGCCCAGTATGTATAAAGCACTTGAAGAATGTCTCATAGTGCTCAGAATCTTCCCCAACCTCAGATCAATGCTGGAGATGACCTTTACATTATATTCAGTGCTCCACCAGTGATGTCACAGTCTGTCTGCCAGGCCACCAAAAGAATGCCAGGGGAGAGAATAGTTACTGGTAACTGCGTTCTCCCACTGTGCATCAAAATGGACAGCATTAAGGTGTTATCTACAAACAGATCACCTTCCATACAAGGAGCAGAGATTGATTTCCTGGGATAGTGTAGTTTTTTTCCTCACTAAAAAGCATTATTGTACTACATGAATTTAAAGGAATACACCTTTCTCCTTCTTATAAGACATTTATTTGAAAATTTCCAGTCTATTGTAGAACAAGAGTACAATGATTTTTAAATGTTTCAATTTTGTGTGTGTTAAAATAGATTTACTGGATGATTGCAGGAAATTTTCCCAAGGTGATTTTTTATTGCAGCAAAGTTGGAGAAGAAAATTACTCCTGATAAAAAACAAATATCCAACTGAACTTTTATTGTTATGTAGCCCTTTTGTGTTCCCCATGTTCATGTTGTCCATGTTTTTAGTCATGTATTCTATGAACATTTCATGCCACCTTTTTCAGACATTCTCACTAGTGCGCATTTGTGCAGGGCTGATCTAGACACAGAAGTTGTGCTTGAAGATTTTACTGATTTTCAAACTCACAAAGCTTATTTTATTTTAAAGAGAAAGGGACAGTCAGAGAGACAGAGAGAATCAATTCTATTTAGTTTCTCATATGATTTTCCTTGCTCCAACACTTCCTTGTGTGTGTGGTGCTGGGGTTTGAACGCGCGTCCTTGCACATGCCAGGCAAGTGCAGTAACCATCAAGCCACTGCTCCAGCCCCATGAAGCTTATTTTTAAAGGTGAAAGAGAAGACTTTTTGCAGAGAGTTGATCATTGCTATAATCAGTGCGCCCTGAAAATAAAATCCTCATGAGCACGGACCATGAATCATCGTCATTGGGATCTTGTATGTTTGGGATCCTGAGGGAAGAACTCATGGAGGTACTTTAAATTAACACCTCTCTGCTTTATACCACCTGTACTATCATCTTCTAAATTAAAGCTTGAATTGATTAGCACTTCAAAATAGTTTCTGTTTAACAATAAAAAATTACTTCACACAGATATAGTAACATATACAGTCAAGGCTTGGAATATTACAATTTCCTTTATTTATTTATTTATTTATTTATTTATTTATTTTCAGTGCTGGAGATCAAACCCAGGCTCTTACACATGCTAGGCATCCACTGAGCTACACCCCCAACCCTTCATTTAAATTGATAAGTTGTATGGGCTGGAACAGTGGCTCGGCGGTTGTGGCGCTTGCCTGGCATGCGTGAGGACGTGAGTTTGAACCCCAGAACCATGTACACTATGAAGTGTCGGAGCAATGAAACCCACATGAAAAACTAAATAGAATTGATTCTCTCTTTCTCTCTCTCTCATTGTCTCTCCCTCTTTAAAATAAAATTTTATAAGTTGCAGAAAGCAATATTTTAATCAAGTCTCAGATTGTCATTAAAATCATTCTGACAAGCTCTCTTCCAAACTAGATTCCAAGTAATTTTTGGTTGAAGCCTCTTTGCTTTCTTTGTAAGCATATACAGCTTAATTAGAGTGCATTTGACTAAACATCTGGATAAATGTCACATTTTCCTAAATAGGTCTATATGGGCAAAAAAAGGGGAGTCTATTATTAGTATATTCCATAATAACTAGGTCTTATGTGGCTTTAAACAACAGCTAGGGGGAAACATGCCTGTCATTAAGGATCATATGCATTACTCCGACTGCTTGGTTAGCAGATATTCAGACACCAACATTAAATATTTCCTAGTAGCTCCTCATGAGAGCACTTTCTCTTAAGATGTATTAGAAAAATGAACAGGCAAAGAAGAATTACTGATGTTTTCCTATTTTCATAATTTGTATATTCTATTTACGGTCCTGAGTTTCTGTTTGTTTTTGAGTTTTATTGGAGATTCGATGACATTAATGAAGCATTTCTGTTGAGGACTAGCTCTCAGCCTTTCCCATGTCCTAAGCTTCCAGGGGCAGTTGAGTGCGGCTCACAGAGGGAGAGTACAGAAGGAATTCATGGCTTTCGTGTCTTGATAGCTGTCACAGATGGCAACCCGGTAGGCTGGAGAAGACATGAGCATTCAGTCCTTATTGGAATTCTGGGTCTTTCTATTACTGGATGAAGACCATTTGATGATAGACAAACTTCTGTATTTCCCTATTCTAACGGCCCCAATAACATTTATCACAGTGAATAGTAAGAAGAAAATCAGAAACAAACATGAAACTGTTTCCATAGAATCTGAATTCTATTTGAGTCTAGACTGTTTATTTTCCTTTTTCTTTCTAATAAAGGAGGCACTCAAGAATTCTATATTTAAAAGTAATGAAGTTATTTTTACTAGATTAAACACTTAAATTTTATGAATATATTATCTATATCAGTTCAGCTGCTGTCTAGCATAATTCTCATATTCTAGATGCTTTTATTTTACATAGATGAATACAAAGATATAATTCCTACCTTGTTCACCATTTCTAATATTATTTGAGTAACTGGAATTACTTGGAAATGGTACATAAATTTAAGGCAAATATATGGTATATTTTAATGATATGGTTACATGGAAGTAATATTCACAGACCTGAAAATACTGTGGGTGGACTTTCTGATTATTTCAGTGAAGACAGTGGACATCTAGGGTGTCGTCTGTGGCCTGTGCACACATTACCTCCTGTGAATTCTCTAGGCAACCCTTTGGAGTAGGTGTTGTTATACATTTCAAGGCAAATCTTATATCAATTTAGATGATTCAAGGCTTGAAGTGATTAATCAGTTCACAGCCAAGTCATATGTGAAAGAAGGGACACATCTGAATGCTAAACAAGTTGCCTTTTCTCTCAACTCCCTGGAGCTACAGAGTTCCTGCCTGCCAGGGCCTTTGTGCTCCTTTGTGTTGACATCACTTCAAGAGTGGTCATTCCTGTACGGTGAGTGCTTGTCTAGGCCTCTTGTTCAGCAACTCATCTTCATTGTGAGGTGGGATGGAGAAATAGTTCTCTCTACATCCTGTCCAATACCCACCTAGCCTAAAATATGGCAAAATTACAGTTCTAATGCTGATATTTCAACCCCTAATAATCTCCCATTTTTCTCTTACCCCACTACCATTTGGCTCTATATTATAGCAAGAGTAATCTCTTTATATCTGATATCTCTTCTTCTTCAAAGGTTTCCCACTGCTGTGTTTGAGAACCTCTGTTCTTTATTTAACCTTCAAATCACTCCAAAAGCTGGTTTCTGCATCTCACACATATCCATACCATCCCACCACTTTCCCCTTAGTCTATGTACTCTGGATACCACAACTTTTTTGCAAATTCTTGAAACGCATCAGTTCTTTGTCCATACTCTCCATCCAGGTGAAGTTTCTCCCATCTTCCAACTATTTTGTTTAGTTGAATCATATAGAACACAATTTCATATCTCAACTCAAATATATTGCTTTTGGGGTGCTGGAGTAGTGGCTCAGCGATTATGGTGCTTGCCTGGCATGCATAAGAATGCAGATTTGAACCCCAACACCACATATACAAGGAAGTGTTGGAGCAACAAAAGGCAAGTGAAAAACTAAATAAAAATCGATTCTCTCTCTCTCTCACTGTCCCTCTTGGTTTAAAAAAAATATTGATTTTGGGAAAATTGTCCAAAGCCCACTGTGCTAGCTACTATGTGCTTCTATAACTCCATGTCATTTTCTATAGGACTCATGAGAGTTGAAATTACATTTATGTTATTATTTGATTAGTCTATTCCCTACTAAACTGTAAGATCCTTGAAAACAAGTTCCCTTATGATTACTGTGTTAAATCACAAATACCTAGGAAAGTTTTGGAGACAGGTAATCACTACATATTTGTGGACTAAACAAAGTATAGTCTTATAAAATAACCTCTTCATTTCTGTCATCTGTATTGGTGGCAAAGAACTTATAAAAAAGAGAAGACAGATTGGTTGCACAGTACAAGATGTGTGGATAGACACTATAGTTGCAATGCTTATGTCCTCCCCAAATGTATCATGTTAAAATTCTCACCCCCAAGGTGGTGGATTAGAAGGTGGGATCCGGGGGAAGTGATGAGGTCCTAAGAGTGGAGTCATCAATAGTATGACTAGTGCCCTAATGAAAGAGACCCTGGGGAGCTAGGTAATCCCTTCCACATATGACAAAACAGCTAGGAATGTTTGTCTATGAGGAAGGGAGCTCTCAATGGACTCTCTGGGAAACAGTCTTAGATTTTCCATCTTCCAGAGTTGTGAGAAATATATTTCTCATGTTTGTAACTTCATGTTTATGGTAATTCTTGTTACAGAAACCTAATTGGAGTAAATAAATAAGCCTCTTGGAAAAGGGGCAGTATATAAGAACATTTGTATCTCAGTGTTTAACTCACAGAAGGACACCTGTTACAGACAGCACTCTTCAGTTGGAGACAGTGATCCACCCTGAGAAGGTCAGTTGACCCAAGACTTGCCCAGTACATTCGTGCCCAATGCCCATGGGTTTGTGATTGTGGTTATATAAAAGAAGGTTGTGGATGGGATCCAGGGCAATATTCCCATTCAACAAAATGTCTATGACATTTGTCACTAATACTTGCCCAACTTGTCACTAGCAAAAGTACCTGGAAGATAGGGACCATCTGTTTATTTGGTGGTGAAATTATCTCACCAGACACTTCCGTCACAAAGAGGGCAGTAACTGATCCTCACAGGAATGGATATTTATTCTACTTAATATTTTTCTTTTCCTGCCTACTTTTGCTCTCACTGTCATAGACGCACATTCTAAAGATCTTATTCTTTACTAGGTATTCCACATCATAATGTTTCTCACTAAGAAGCTCAGGAAGGAGAGGAGAGTGGGAGAGAGGAATAGACAGAGAGAGAGAGAGAGAGAGAGAGAGGGAAAGAGAGGGAAAAAGGAGAAAGGAAAAGAAGGAAGGGAGGGAGAAGAAGAAGGAAGGGCTCACTTTCATTATATCAACTGTTTTTACAATGTATTCTACTAGATTCTCCTAGAAGCAAGTGGCCTTCTAGAAAAACAGAACAATGGAATGAACTACTGAAAGCTAAAGAGAAGAATCTTGAGAATTTCGGCATTGCCATACAAAATTCAATGCATGATTTGAAACATTAGGCTTCCACAGCCTGTATATATATATATAGGTCCAAAAATTAACAGGTGGACGCAAGATGGTTTTCTCTTTCTTGTAAACGGAATATTTCACTTGCAGTGTTTTTGCTTCATGTCCTTTCTCTTTCTTCTGTCATTCTCTGTTGATATCCAAGGCTAACCCACTTCTGTTGATGTTACCTTCTTATTAGGTCCGTGTTTACAATCTGTCCTCCAGTACTATAGACCCCATTCACCTTGCTGGGCTTTTTAAATCTCAAAATGACATGTTTCCATTGCAAAGAATGTATTTTACAATTTAATTTTTATTACCTTTTCCCACAAGAATGTAAGTTTCACAAGGGCATAGATTTTATTTTTAACTACCTTTTTTCTCTTATATATTATCCCAAGGACCTGATATATGTGAATACTTAATGAATATTTGTTGAATGAAGTAACAAACTTTTTTTCTTACGTAGCTATTTTCTCCAAAATCTAGGACCATTCTTTATGAATGAAGGTTGCTGAAGTGTAAAGCAAAGAAAATCACCTTTTTCTAATTCCTTCTCTCTTTCTCTTGCATCCAAACACAAACACACACACACACACACACATAAAGAGGAGATCCTTGCTAAGCATGATCTAAAATGTAGAATGTTTCCGTTTGAGAATGGGAGTGATAAAAAGTCACGTGAAACTATTCATTTCTGATTGTTCAAGAAACAGAAAAGGTTCTAAGTAGTCATATGGATTTCGCATAGCATGCCTTCATTATTATTCACCCCTGTTAGGGTTTAGATGTGAGGTGCCCCCAAAGCTCATGTCTGAGACAATGCAAGAAACTTAGGGGTGAAATGTTTGGGTTATGAGAGCCTTAACCCCATGAGTGAATGAAACCACTGATAGAGATTAATATGAGGACAACTAAGGCTGTAGGGTGTGGCTGGAGGAGGTGGGCCATTGGGATGTGTCTTTAGGATAAGTATTTTGCATCTGGCGAGATGCACACTCCTCCACACTCTTCTGCCGTGATGCTCAGCCTTACCTCAAGGACTCAGGAACAGAGCTGGCCTTCTAAGCACTGAGACCTCTGAAATAGTGAGCCCCCAAATAAACTTTTCCTCCTCTAAGATCATTCTTGTCAGGTCTTTTAGTCACAGCAGCAAAAAAGCTGATTGCAACAGAAATTGGTACCAGGAGTGGGGTCATTGCTATTATTAACCTAACAATGCAGCTCAGAAGTTTTTGGAATTTTCTGCAATTTGTGGGAGAAATTTTGGAATGTTTAGTGATGCAAGTAGAAAAGCTTTAGATCATATGTGGATCTTAATGGGTGATTCTGGTGTGAGTTCAGAAAACCGGAATGCTGATTGGACTGTGCAAAGTAAAGACGGGACTCAAGAGGTTTCAGAGAAGAACTCTATCGGAATTTGGACCAGAGGCAATTCACGTTACATCCTGGCTAAGGAGCTGGCTGCGTTTTGCCCATGTCTGAGACTTCCTTTAAGGTTGATTTAAAAAGTGATGGACTTCTTAATCTGGCAGAAGAAATTTGTTAGCAGCATAGTATTCAGGTGGTGGCATGGGTATTCCTGGCACCTTTATTATGATATTCAGGAGAAGACAGCAGAACAAAAAAAGATAAAATAAACTTGAACTTTAAAAGTGGGAGTAATACTGGGACCAAGGAAGTTGTTAAAGACATTATTAGTACTACTAAAGGAATGCTAAGGACTGCCCCCAGGTAAAAATAAAGATGGCTTGAGAGCATCTCAGGAATTATCAAGATCACACTCAACTCTGGCTCAATGGAGTAAAAGTGAGAATCCTGTTAAGAGTCCAGTGGGACACTCTGTCTACACAGGGTGGCCTAGGAAGTTGCTCCTCCATGCTCAGCCACCCAGGTCCTCAGATCAGAGTCTGCTGAAGTCATGGTCCCTTGAGGCTTGGCTACTGCTCGAGATGTTGACACAACTTGGCAGCAACCATGTGGTGCCGGTTCTGTAGGATTGCAGGATGCTGGAGTTTTGGGGTCATGGAAGCTTTCATCAAGATTTCAAAGGAAGGTCTGGGAGGCCAGGTAAAGTGCCTTGGGGCTTGGAATCCCTGTGAGCAGCCCCTCAGAAGGTGATGCATGGATACGTAAGGAGGAAGCTGAAGCCACAGTGGAGACCCCTGAAATTAAGAAATGCCAGTGCCTTGAAATGTGAGCCAAGGAAAGCTGTGGCAATTGATCACAGACATGACAACACAGAGGTCACGCGGGCTGCAATCAGCAAGGCAGCACAAAGTCTTGGGAGAGAACATTAGATTGTCAAGGCCCCAGATTCTGGATGTGCAGCCTCAGGACTCGCTTGTGCAGCTTGGTCCCATCCCTTCTTCTATGCCCCTATTTTTTCTGAACAGAAATGTTTATGCTATATCTTTATATATTGGATACATGCAATTTGTTTTTTTATTTTTAGAGAAGCTCAAGATGCATGTTTGCCTTCAGTCAAAGGAGACTTTGGACTTGGATTTTGGGGCAGTCTTGGAACTGTTGAGACTATGGGGACTCTTGGAAATGGACTAAATGGGGGCTGGAATGATGGCTCAGTGGTTCCGGTGCTTCCCTGGCATGCTCAAGTGTGTGAGTTCAAACTCTATAACATAACGAAGTGTTGGAGTAACAAAAGCCACATGAAAAACTAAATAAAATTGATTCTTTTTTCTTTCTCTATCTCACTGTCCCTCTTTCTTTTAAAAAAGAAAAGGAAAATGACTAATTATATTTTTCATTGTGAGATGGTCATGAGATTTTGGGGGCCATGCACAGACTGCTATGGGTTGGATACCAGGTGTCCCCCAAAAACTCATGTGTGAGACAAAGCAAGAGGCTTAGAGGTGAAATGATTGGGTTATGAGATCCTTAACCCTATCAGTGGATCAAGCCCCTGGTGGGGATTAACTGGGTGCTCAGGGAAGGCAGCGTGTGTGGCTGGAGGAGGTGGGTCTTTGGGGAACACATTTGGTGTCTGGCAAGTGGAGTCTCTCTGCTTCCTAGCTGCAGTACCCTGACCCACTTTTCCTCTACCACACACTTCCACTATAATGTTCTGCCCCCACCTCAAGCCCACAGTGAATGGCATTTATGAACTAAGGCCACTGAAACCCAAGCCCTGAAATAAACTTTTCCTCCTCCAAAATTGTTCCTGATGGGTCTTTTAGTCACCACAGCAAAAAAGATGACTAAAACAACACCCAATTCTTTTCCTACACTAGGAAGGAAATTAAGATAATACCAAAACAATCAACTTGTAGAAGAATGATTCTTGCTTTTGGAGATGCTCTCAGTCCCTAACAAATGCTGCCACTAATTTGCATGAGTAGCTTGTCCTTCTGTATCCTGGAAACCCCTCCATAAATGTGTTTTCAGAGCTTATGTTATATTGTGGCACTCAGATAAAAAATGGGAAGGAGGGGCTGGAGCAGTGGCTCAGCGGTTACAGTGCTTGCCTGGCATGCGCGAGGACGTGGGTTCGAACCCCAGCACCACGTACACAACGGAGTGTCAGAGCAATGAAAGCCACATAAAAATTATTTTTTCTCTCTCATTGTCCCTGTCTCTTTAAAACAAAATGGGAAGGAGTTCTAATTCAATGGTACAGTGTGGCTTTCCTCCTTTACTCTCCTTCACCATACCTTTCCTGTCCCATCAAACAGCTAACACAAGTTTGGGCTTTCCTAAAAGGCCAAAGATTACTAAGGGGACAGGTGCCTTATCCACACAATCCTTTCTAAGCAATGGTGTTTTCTGTTTATATAAAACCAACTGCCTACAGCAGACAATATTTTGGTTAAAATCCTGAGATCAATTTGTCCGTCAGACAAATACAAATGTTTTCAGAACAAATGCCTACTCCTTGCGGACTGCAAACTTGGGTTTCAAATTTGAGGATGTGAATAGGGACTGAGAATGCCGACTCTCTTAGCAGTCTCTGTAAAGATCATGGAAACAAAAAGTCACTTTTAGGGGCTGGAGCGGTGGCTCAGCAGTTTCGGTGCTTGCCTGGCAAGCATGAGGACCAGGGTTCAAACCCCAGCACCACGTACACAATTAAGTGTTGGAACAACTACCGCTATGTGAAAAACTCAATAAAGTTGTTTCTCTCTTTCTCTGTCTTTCTCACTGTCCCTCTCTCTTTAAAAAAGAAAAAAAAAGTCACTTTTATTGTCAAAGATATTTTCTCTTGACCTAAATATTCCTGGGATGCACACAGCCATGTTAGCCTTGGCTAGAAAGAAGCAAAAATAACCTGACTGTGAACTGGTTCATTGGTTTTAATGTGACTAGTCTTGGTTTAATAAAAGCCTAATTGGAGTGCTTGGGTATTGTTCTGGGCTGTGTGGATTGGAGGGAAGGACCCAGAGGCTTAGAAATCATGAAGTACTGGACCTAGTGTCATTACTTGGAAAACAAATAATTTTATGCTATGTAAATATTCTCTCTTCCACACTCCTTTGCTCACAGTTAGGAAATACTCTGACCGCGTGGCACAGTTGGGAGGCCATCATGGCTTCCAGCAGACTGACAGGCAATGCCTGTCCTTCTACAGAAGATGAAGCAGAGGACAGAAGACAATGGAGGCACCCGGGCTAACAATAGCTTTAGTGATAGAAATGCCATCGTCTAAGGATTAAAAGAAAATCAAAGACTTTCACCTCTGGGAAATCAAGTAGCCAGTTCCTAAAACTGTGTTCATATCATGGACTTCAGAGCCTGAGAGAAGTAGGGTACTGTTCTAGCAGGGCCAGTTTGCACTCTGTCTTTCATAGACGATTATTTGACCTTCCCACGATTTAGTACTTCATTTGTTAAATGGGTGGAGCAATATTTCTGATAGGTTTGCATGAGGACTAGGGTGGTACAAAGCAGAGCCATGTAAATACTGGCACTCTTGGTTTGAAAAGTATGGCTTTCTTGTTATTTTGTTTTGAGTGTTTGGAAAATGACTGTGTTATATCAGACATTTCCAATATTTTTTTTTTAAACATGGAAGTCCTGATTAAGGCACATCCTGAAATGAATGCTCTCATGGGGAAGTGTGTTCCGTACATGAGCTATAGGCTTCATAATTCTCTGCAAATATTTCCCAGTCAAAGCTTATTTCCTTTCTAATTATGAACAGCCTCTATCTGGAGCCTAGTGACATTCCAGTACTTTATAGTTAATCACAGAATTCCAGAACTTTCTTGGAGATAAGAATATTAGAATGGGAAAAAATATTCTTTGATTTCTGAGACCAAAATGTGGCCTGAAATGGTTTATTCAACCCGACCAGATATTCCCATCATTAGGCTGAGGCACATAAAATCACTAGTGGGTGTAAAAAAATGATAAAATGCAAGTAATTTCAGATTTCTAACTAACTATCTGCAAAATGTGTTTATATAAGTAATGCATTTAGAGGGTGCTAATTCAAAACACATGCCTAATTCAAGTCTTTTATTTGCCTTTTCCAGGCCTAAACTACCATGGTTTATGTTGTGGTTTGGACGTGAGATGTCCACCAAAAGCTCGTGTGTGAGACCATGTAAGAAGTTTAAGAGGACCATGTAAGAAATTTAAGAGGTGAAGTGATTGGGTTATAAGAGCCTTAACCCAATCAGTGCATTAATCCCCTGATAGGGCATTAATTAATTAATCCCCTGATAGCCTGGTAGGGTGTGGCTGGAGCAGGTGGATCCCTAGGGGCATGCCTTTGGGATTTATATATGGTCTGTCTCTGCTTCCTGGTCATCATGTGAGCTGCTTCCCTCCACCACACTTCTGCCATGATGTGAGCCTCACCTTGACCCCCAGGAATGGAGCTGTCTGTCTATGGAGCTAGACCTCTGAAACCCTATGCCCTAAAATAAACTTTCACTCTTTACAATTGTTCTTGTCAGGTCTTTTATCACAACTGTGCAAAAGCTGACTAAAGCAGGGTAATTCCAATACACATGGGTGGCATCTTGGCTGTACCGACAGAAATCATTCCAGTTAACTAAGTCAAAAAGAAAGTTCTTGGAGTACACATCATGGAATAGAAAGGAAGATGTGAAAAACAGGCTTGGGCAGAGAGGCTGAGACCCTGATAATTATCAGCTTAGAACAAGTTTGGGGCCATCTACTACTTCTGACATTAGCTGGTGACATACCCACTCCACTCTGTCTGCCATGAGTGATGTCAGTTGGACCTGCTCTCTGGAGGGGAGAGATCAGGAGGGGAGAGTCTGCTTGTCTGACATTCTATCCTCAAGCTCCTACTTTCTATTGCAATGGGAGACTCAGCTCTGCTTCCACACTGTCTTTTTATTTCTGCCATATAGGAAGACTCTTTGAATGCTGAGCAGGCATGGCTAGTTGGGGAAAGCCCCTTTCTGAATTTAGTCCTATATGACACTCTGTTAGGATGGTACCAGCTTTTCTCAGGCCAAAGAGATTTTATAATCCCAAATTTTTGTATATATACATGCATACATTTTCTCCTTTTTAAAACACACATGTGTTCATATATGTAAGCCTGAAAATAAAGGTTGATAAATGATCAACTAAAACTACTATTTCTAACCCTCTAAAAGTTGGTAGTTCGGAATTGCCCCGTGTTTATTTCGTTTTTCTCAATGGCATCATCAGTGTCAATTGTTACCTAAGGAGTGACATGATAGTAACAGGAAGAACAATTTTTTCTTTGTTTCTGTACACAATATCCTTTCTAGAGGACGGCCAGGGATGCTTTTCACACTTACAAGAAGTCACACATCTGATCTTGGTGCAGGAAGTATGGAAGCTTATCAGTTTAACAAAAGGGAAACAAAAATCCATTTTCACCCAGTGCGTTTGTGTGAATGTAATCAAAATTGAAAAGTAAATAAACTTCTTGCTGCTGCTTATGTTTTCTGTAGAGGGTAAAAAAGAAACGTCTGCATTGTTGGTAAATACAGGAGATTTCTCAAGCAATGAACTCACCATTTTCCAAGATGAAGAATTTCCTCCAGATTAGTTCTAAATCTATGTGCCCTAGGAGAAGATAAGACTTTATTAAGAGATAATAAAACTATATTTAATCACAATTATTTCACACTGGGAATAAAACTGACTGAAGTATACCATCCTATATTTCCCAAGATCTTTTAGCTCTGTAAGAGACTTCTAGGATCTCAGAGGTGGTATGTTCTTAGTACATTATATTCCCTAACCTCAATTATCTCTCCCTTTACTCAATTAAGAGAAATGAGAAAATTAGGTTCTGACAACACATTAAAAATGGGACCCCTTTTTCCATTGAATTAATAATTTTATATCACTTTCTTTCTCATCTAAACAGAACTATTTGTGAATGTTACATTCTCTTCTGGAAAGAATTGAGAGATTCTTACAATTTCACTCTCTTTGGGGGGCATTGATTCACGGGTTTGGAGGGAAACATACTTTTGATATTGATGACAAAATAAATTTGGGATTTTTTTTTTGTACCAGGGATTAAACCCAAGGTACATAATCACTGAGCCACATCCCCAGCACTTTCTATTTTTTTTTATTTTGACAAGGTCTCATTTAGTTGCTCCTAAGCAACTAAGTTGCCTCGAACTTGCAATCCTCCTGCCTCAGCCTCTTGATTCACTGGGATTATAGGCATGCCCTGCCAAAATAAATTTATTGATGGAAAACTCATTCAACAGTAATTTAGCATTCATGAATGCAGTACATGTTTGTTGTTCTTTAAAGTTCTGTTCAAAACATGGTGTTTTTCATTTAAGCAGCAAAATAATTCAACGTATTAATGAATGTAATTCTACTAGGGAGATGCTTTTTCTGTAATTGGGATGATTTTTAACTGAATCATGGGCAATTTCATTGAAGGTATTTATTTGAAGATAGCTAGCAGGGAAAGATCAGTGTTATTTCTCCATCATGAAAGAGAAAAATTCAAGAGGGCCCACATGGACTATTTATTTCTGATCTTAATGTAATCAGCATGATGTTCAGTCATATTTGACAATTTTTTCTATTTAATGTTTAAATGATGCTACATAAATTAGATATTTGGTATTCCATGTCTGTGAGAACCAAAGAATATTCTTGAGGAAGACTAAAATCAAAACTCTGGTATTTTTATTTTCTTTCAAGAAACCAACATAGGAAACTAAGAAAGCAAGGAAGGAAATAAATAACCTTGACCTTGATCTACACCTCTTGGCCCCTTATTTCAGTGGGCTGTACAAGAGCAAGAGGAAAAGTCAAGGGTTCACACCCAGTCTTATCACATAGGAGCCTGAGATGCCTCCTGTGTGATATAGGCCTTTCACCTCACCTGCCTCCTGCTGCCCAGGGCCCTGGATGCAGATACTGTTTAAGAACAATCACACAGTAAATCAATCTTTATTAGCAGTCATATATTGATTAGAGAGACAAGCTTTAAATGATCCTGAAATCAGACTTCTATCTTCAGCTAGTTTTTACTGATACTGCAAATTATCCAAATCATTTGCCCTATATAGTGCATTCTATCAAAAATTATTCAGCCTATTATCTGAGTCTTTCCAAAATGAGATCATTATAAAAATAATATGAAGGAGGAGACATTCCCAAGCAGCCTGTACTTGAAATCCATATTTCTTCATGGCAAATCAGTGTAGGAGTAAAGATAATGGCTTGACAGCAGTGTAGAGTAGTATCTCTCTGTTCTTGGGCTTGGTATAAGGATTTTCACCTTTTTTTTTTTTTTTAAGAGAGAGGAACAGTGAGAGAGACAGAGAAAGAGAGAAACAACTTTATTTAGTTTTTCACATGGCCTTAGTTGCTCCAACACTTAGTTACGTACGTGGTGCTGGGGTTTGAACCCGGGTCCTCATGCTTGCTAGGCAAGCGCTGAAACCTCTGAGCCACTGCTCTAGCCCCAGGAGTTTCATCTTGTTTCAGGTTTCTCCAGAGGAACCGGAACTGACCCATGTGGATGGTCAAATGATGTCCCCTGAGCTGAGCTGCACAGGGTATGATTTCCTCTGGCATGTTCTCTCCGTGCCCCTATCTCCTTCTCCATTTGATGTTCCAGGCCTGGTAGAGTCCTTTTCATGTCCTTCCTTCTACACAGTTTACTGCTTTAGCAATGTGGCCTCAGAGGTTAAATAATTATCTAAATCATGGAAAGTTCTACTCATCCAGGGCTATATAGACTACTAGGCTATGGTTGCTGTGGTTTTTGTTTTTCGTATTTTACATAGATTAGGGAATGAGTTCATTTTTTTTCACACCCCTTCCAACAGGGCTTTCCTTTTCTTTTACTTTTTTTTTTTTTAATATTGGGAACTTAATCCAGGGATGCCTTACCATTGAGTTACTGAGTTACATCCCCAGTTCTTTTTGTTTGCTTGTTTGTTTTTGTTTTTGTTCCTAAAGAGAAGGCAAGAGTTAATTTTTTTATTTTTATTCTACTGGTTTTTGTATTATGGACACTTAGTTGTGTACATGGTGCTGGGATTTGAACCCAGGTCCTAGTGCATGCCAGGCAAGTGCTCTACTGCTGAGCTAGCTCTCCAAATCCTTCTTAAATTTTTTTTTTTTAAATTTGAGACAGTGTCTCACTAAATTGCTTAGGGCCTTGTTAAGTTGCTGAGTCTGGCTTTGAACTTGGGATCTTCCTCCCTCAGCCTCTTGAATCACTGAGATTACACATGTGCACCACCACGCTTCACACTTCGGTATGCTACATTTTCTTTTTCTCCTTTTTTCTTTTCATTTTTTTCTGTTCTTTCTTTCTTTTAACTGGGTATTGAACCTAGGGGCACGTAACCACTGAGCAACATCCCTAGCCCTTTTTATTTTGAGACAGATTCTCACTAAGTTGCTCAGGGGCTCTCTAAGTTGCTAAGGCTGGCTTTGAACATGGGATCCTCCTGCCTCAGACTCCAGAGTCACTGGGATTATACATATGCACCACCATGCCTTGGTATGCTACATTTTGTTTTTTCCTATTTCCTTTCCTTTTCCTTTTTTTTTTTTTTTTTTTTGTAGTGGGGATTGAACACAAGGGCACTTAACCACTAAGCAACATCACCAGCACTTTTTATTTTTTATTTTGGGACAGGTTCTCACTAATTTTCTCAGGGCCTCTCTAAGTTGCTGAGGCTGGCCTTTAAATTGCCATTCTCCTGCCTCAGCCTCCATTTTATTTCCTTAAGGAAAGAGAGGCAACAGGTAACAGCTGACCCTTATCCCAAAATTTCCACCTTTTCTTGCAACATAAACCAAGTTTGTGGGGGGGGTCTCATTTTCTTTTCACACAAGGATTTGTTCTTTTCTAGTAGATTCATTAATCTTTAATACAACCAGATCCCAGACAATTAAACTCACCAGCCTCATTCAAACACATCAGAATCCTAGTTTGAATTCACTCTAGTCTCTTAGGCTAAAATCCCTTTACCATCCACATTCATAAATTCTGAGGAGAACATTCCATTTGAAACCACACTGTTTTCTTCATTATTTTAAACATGGTAGTTAGTGCATTGGAATTCGTTTGTCATTGGAATTTTGCCTGATGTGTTGTACTGATGTTTCTACTGAAGGAAAAAGGGAAGCACTACATTTAATATCAGTTTGGGCAGCATGACAGCAAGGTCATGCTGAGGTCCCTTAAGTGAATCAGTTTTATTCCCAAAACCACAGAGGCCATTCTCAAGGACTTTGGGGAGACTGAAGAACCAAGAGGGCTACCCTGACTCATTATGATGCTATTCTCACACAGGCAGTTCTCCAAGAACTTGGTTGTAATGGGCCTTAGGTTTATCAAACACTGTTACTGCAAAGCCCATGTGAACAGATTCTTCATTGCAAAGGACCAGACTGGTCACTCTTATGTATTTTCAAAGCCATTATATGTGTGTGATCATGTCATTTTTATACACTTTGTGGAAAACATACTTTGAGGATGATGTTGTCTTCTTAAGAACTTATAGCCTGAGCTCTGAAATGACATCATTTTCAAAAAGTTGAGTAGAAGTCATATAATGTTGGAACTACTAAAGCATGAAGTTTGAGAATTCTGGAAGACCATCATTTCATTTTCCTGGGATTCTGTTCTCACTCCAAATGGACAAGGTGACATTGGTGTGCATACCTAAATGAGGGAACTGGGGGATATTCTGGAAGCTCTGGTCATTAAACTTCCCAAGTATTATATTCATGGTACTGCTTACCAAAAACTGTATTCTTTAAGGTCATGGTAGTTAATATGCAATTTGATTAAGGTTTATATGTTAGACCTCAACATTATCTATAACTATAACACCTAAAAACTGTAATGACAAAGATATTTAGATATTAGAATTAGGAGTTTGGTAAATCTTCAAAACTTATCCTGGGGCAGAAGTAAATTAGTTGCCCTGCAGATAAAAATTCTGAACAAGAATAAAACATAAGAAAGATTTGATATGATATTTCTATAATATTTAATTCATTCATAAGTGAATATAAATCTGATTTATTGGAATAATGAGGGTGTTTCCATCATTTGTGGAGTCTTGTGATATTAAATTTGTGACTTTCTTCTGATGCTCTGTCTTTCAGCTCATGGGTTAAAGTTAGCTGAAGGTCTTCCTTAGACTTCTGTATGAAAAGGATCAAACACAGAAAAATGATAAAAGGATGTTTTGACAAATTGTATGGATGTCTGTGATGGTAGTCTTTCACATTTCTTTCCCTTTCCATCATAATTTGAACCAACTTTCTGCGAGAAGGGATCCTATACAATACAAAGGACCATAGAACTCCCAATGTCTTCCATACCAGGGCACAGATATCCTCTCAAAGTTTTGCACAGTGACAACTGATTCCGTGAGACTGAAGAGAGTAAAATGAGAGCTATCTAGGAGAAAAGAAAGAAAAGGGTGCCTATTGAGAAAGGTCCAGGAACAAGCAAGAAAAGAGACAGCCGGGAGGAAAAATCTGTAAAAGATATCTCTGAGAAAGGTCATTCCAATTGATGTAGGATTTTCTGTTATGAATTCCTTTTTATGTGCTTAGCTGTTAAATGTTAAAACTTCCATTGTAAAATGGCCTTCATTTTCACCATGGAATCGGGCCCTAACCCCTGCAAACGATGGTCAGTCTCTACATATGTATTTCATTTTGTGTCATGTGCTCTTTGCTCATGCTTCTATTTTTCTTATTTGGTGCCCTGCTATAAGGGCACCTATCTGTTTGCAATGCCATTGTGTGGATGTGTACAGGGATCCTCTTGTGTAAGTGCCTCAGGGACATTGTTTCCTGATGGAAGTTCCAGATGTCAGAGTTGACACCTGTTCTTAAGTGTGAAATGTATACGTTAACCAACCAAAATAAAGTTTTATAAGACCAATATGATTTTAAACTGAGAAACTCCTGTAAATGGATACATAGAGGTGTAGAAATAGAAAACATTTTGTATATGTTTGAAACGTAATTTCTAGAAGAATGCAAAGTTGACATTTCAAGGCAAGGTTTGGATTATCAATATTTAAGTGAATAAATAGAGTGGATTAAATGAATGGTTTCTTGATTCCCATGGGTTTATGATTTTACTCTTGGTCTTGTCATTCAAAAGCACATAGTTTGGTGAAAGAGAAAAAAAAAAGGAAGCATTCAGAATTTTATAAGAAACATCAATCCTTGCACATATATAGAATTTTAAGAGCTTCATGAGTTATTTATATTTAATGTAATAAACAATGAATTAGTGGAAGTAAAATTATTATGAGAGAAGCTGAGATTATATTCTCTTCTTTAGCGCCTAATAATACAAATTCAAACATCCACCTGGCTATTTTTTAACCACTTACGGTGTGTTCTGCTGTGTTACTGCAGAGCACACTAACATCTTTTACCAGACTGCCTTCTCTGTACTGTGGTTAAAAATCTTCCCTTAGTGAAGATTAGTGCCAAGTAGGGTGGTCTCTGGCATTAAATTTCAGATTTACAATTTCATTATTCTGAATAAGATTTTCTAAATGTTCATTTCTCTTCATCTGTCTTTCACTTTCTCTCATGAAAATTTAAGAGAGAAATAGTAAATAGTAAAAATATTATAACCCAGAGAAGTCAGCCCCACAGAAACACAAATGACTTGGGAGAAGAAATTAAATTTAATTCCGGAAATCCCGTGGATGAGGTAACAAATCTCTGTGAAGAGAACAAACAGAACTAGAATTAGGAAAGTCTTGAGATTTTACAAATCATCCTTTCAGTTTTAGACTTCTCCTTTTGTTCTTTCCTCCTTCATCCATGACAATAAGTTGGACTGAATAATTGCTTGTAAAGGAGTAAAAAAAGTGAAAACTGTACCAACAACTTGATTTTAGTAAATGAATACAATTTTCACTTTAATTCTAAGATTAAAGGCTGATAATCTGACATAAAATTCAATTCCATAATTAAATGGAATTGTCAGAAATCCCAATTTTGGATGGTCAGAATTCTGCCATTGAAAGGTTTTGATTTCATTATCCTATTGATGCATAATATTTTTTTTTTCAGGGCTGAGGACCGAACTCAGGGCCTTGCACGTGCTTGGCAAGGGCTCTGCCACTGAGCTAAATCCCCAACCCCTAATGCATAATGCTTTTTAACTTAAAAAAACTTTATAAGTTTGTTAGGATCTCTTAAAAGTCTAAAAATAAAGCATTTATTTAAAACATTTCTCATTTTTATTCTAAAGATCTATAATATTCAGGTGTAATCTACATTTTATTATTTCTTTTTGGTTATGGGTAGTATTGGGATTCATTTTGACATAATCGAAAAAGCATTAAATATAATTAGTTCAAATTCAGTCTCCAGTATTTCGCCTTTCCCTCTTCTCCCTCTTCCTGAGTGCTTCCCTTTTCTCTATTGATCTTGCTCTTCTTTACTTTTAGATTTTTTCCTTCTTGGTTATTGTCCTGATGGTGAGACTCACTTTGGTAGATTCTCATATACATTGGAAAGATTAGATTCATTCCTCTGTTCTTCCTTCTCTTGCCTCTTTTGTGTTTGAAATTTATTCTATCTACACTTGAAAAAGTTTGAGATGCTCAGCTTACTGTTACTGCTTAATATTCTTTGTAAGAGGAAAATAAGTATCTGAACAATAATTAAATAAACTCTTATCAGAATTTAATATGACTTAGCAACAATAGCAGGATTTAATTAGGTGATTTCTTCCATGATGTACCATTATGAAAAATTATAAAAGTGTAAATATAATTTAATTATTATTGTACAGAAATTTGATCCATTGCAGATCTGAATGGATTTGAATATATGGGTGTATAATCACCTGATGAATATTTAGCATTTATATTGAGTATTGTCTAAAAGTTTTCCATCTTGCTGGGCTATACTCTTTCTGGTTCCTTGGCTAAAAAATAAATGAAGTCTTTGTTAGAATGTTTATTCCACCCACTGGCATTTAGGGGTTGCCAGTTTCTTTAATCAGGATGCCTGAAGCAGAAAGAAAACCTAAGGCGTTTTCCTCTGTGCTCCCTGTGTCTCCAGGCCTTTAGTGGGCTGCCTTTTTCTGTCCTTTCTAAGTCTTCTTATGTTTATTTTATATGTAATGTCCAGGGTTGTTAGCTGAACTTAGTAGAAATAATAAGGTAAGATATATTTACTCCACCTTCCCATAAGTGGAAGTCCCAAAAGAATTTTGAAGTTAATACTGTACCACATGCTAAAATATAGTTTCTACTGAATTCAAATAATTGATAACAGTTCTTCTGAATAACCCAGGATAACCCAGTTGATTCTGCTCTTTAGTTCTATCTATATAATTTTAAGTATATAGATGTAGAACATAGAACATTAGAGCTAAAAATCAGAGCTAAGTGAAGGGAAAATGGGATTAGTGTGGAGGAAAAGAAAGACAGTCTTCCATGGCAAGGGAAAAGACTTTTTAAAACAGGGCTGTTTGTCATTTGATTATTGCTATGAAAGACTCTTAAACAATTTCCAGCCATCCCTCCAAATCTTCTGTTAAGTCTTGCAGTTAAACTCCTGGAGCAAATGAAGTTTGGAGGGGAACTGGAGAAAAGACACTGCACCACCTCGGTGAACACAAGTACAGAAGGCAGGTCCTACGCACAGGACTGGCAGGTGACCTGTGGACTGCACCAGTTCAACAGGAGAAGAAACTCGAAGCAGAAAAAAGGACAGAAACCACCACAGTGGAAGTGTTTCCTGAACCACTACCTTCTAGAAACCCCAGAATCTGTGTGTGGTGATGAAGAGCTCCAGATCCAAGGGTCAATGACATTGGACTTGAGGAAGGAAGCAAAGCAATTGCATTCAAGTCCAGATACATGGGGTATCTCAGCTGAAGTCTGTGTCATAGGAGTAAACATGCTTTGTAAACTTCTTTGAACATCAAACTTCATTGGAATGGTTTTTCCCCCAAGTTCGGATATTTCTTTAGAAGCCTAATTCCCAAATGATGTCACTTTAGTGAATGTAATCAGAAGGAGTTGCAGGAATGTATTCTGACAGATTACCCTAAAAATGCCCTGATACTGTTTATCAGTCTTGTTTTCCTTTAAGTATTATTATTTTCAAAGATGTTTACCATTATTTGATATCATAACAATATTCAAAGAATGTCAAATCCCTAAATCACGTTACTGCCTTTGCCAGAAAAGTGCAATCACTATAAAAGAGGACAATCCAAGGTTGGCTATTGTGTGCCAGCTAGTGACAAAGTAGTATCATTTCTGCATCTTTACTTTCAATCCTCTGTTGTTATCAATTATCTATCATAAGCCGCAGGAGAGATGTTTACTGAAATGTGTGAAGCTTCGGAGTATAACTGAAGATAAATGCAAAATTATATATAATGTAATCTGTCTGCAAATAAAAATGACACCATAGATCACATTTTCCACTCTTCTACACACTCATCATGAACGGGAAACGACAGTTAGCCATGGAGATAAACCAGCCCGTGCCAATCTTGTTATCTCTTGTGCTGCTCTCAGAGCTATGGCTCTGGAAGGAATCCAAATGGGAATCAAGTCGATAGCACTCTGTATTCCAAAGGGTTGGTGATGTAGCAGAACTGTAGCAAATGTTACTTGAGGGCAAGATGTTCCAAGAAGGGAAAATGACACATCTCACATAAAAGATGAGCTTATCATAACTAGTTGGGGGGCAAATTATTGTATGATTGTGGATATGCTGATGAATAGCAACCTGAAGATTCACTAATTTCAACTAAGACTTTTTTATATTTTATGTGTCCAATTTTACCACTAATAATACCACAACCTTTTGTTTTAACTTTCCTTCTTTTCTTCTTTTTCTGTTTAATGTACGTTAAACTATCTATTGCCATGTGATAACCATGTCAAACAGTATCTGTTTACATATATAGGTAGGAAAGTTTTTTAAAATGAACGTATTTCTCTGAGGTGGAGAACATGCCCTTTATTTAGTTCAAAAATTTTCATAATTTTACTTTAAACATCAGAAAACAAAATGTTCATTTTATTAAGAGATCGTGACAGTGAGAGAGAGAGAAAGAGAATCATTTTTGTTGAGTTTTTCACGTGGCCTTTGTTGCTCCAACACATCGTTGTGTATGAGTTGCTGTGGTTTGAACACTTGTACTGGTGCATGCCAGGCAAGAGCCGAAACTGTTGAGCCACCATCTCTCCAGCCCCAAATGTTTGCTTTTTTAATGGCTTAGTTAGAATGACACAAACATACATAAGGCTAGTAATTTTAGGGTAATTTTAAAGTAATTAAGTGTAGTAAATATATACTAGATATCAATAAGACATATGTGTGTGTGTGTGTGTGTGTGCGCGTGTGTGTGTCTACAAGGATAAAATTTCAATCCGGAAATCAAATATGGAAATGGGAACAAGAGGTGTTAAGTTATTTACTTTGAAATAATTTTTGATGCTCATTCTGAAATGGGCTTTGGGATTTTCCTAACAGAACACAAACACTGAGTTGGAACCTGCTGATCAATCCTAAGAAGGGGCTTCTCCTCCTCCCCTCTCCAGGGCTTCCCAACAGTATGTCTAACTCCTTTGATGGAACTCAAGCGAATCCCCTGGATTTTCAGGCACTCTCTGATATTAATTATTTCATCCTGATCTTTATTAAAATGTCAATTTATTCTATTTGAATGTCCCCTTCCACTGGGTCTCCTCCACAGCCAGGCAAAGAGCAGCAAGGGAAAGAACAGGTATTGTGCAGTCTTTTACCACTGTTTCCATAGCCAGGTTTTGTGGATCCTCAGGCTCACACAATACAGGAAAAGCCCTGTTCATGAAGGAGTAATACAAACTGTGAATGCACAGTTTGGTCCAGGGCATCCCAGGGGCAAGGGAGGAGTTCTGATAGCTTCATGGCAAATCTACCCCCATCTTTACCCTCCACTTCCACTCTTCTCCTTCGTCCTCTTCATTCTTTAAGAACTTCAACATCATGAAGAAGTAGAAAAGGGAGAAATGCTCTTCTAATTAGGTGGAAGAGGTGAATTCCTCACTAGCACTGGTTGTTGTTGTCCTTTGTTGTGGCAATCGTGCAAACACGAGAATTGCCATGAAGTGTGGCATTGGGTTCTTGGTGATCTGCCATTTCCTGCACCCCACAGTGACCTTCAATGTTAGAGGAGCTCTGTTGAGAATGTGACAATTCCAAGCTGGTATTTTAAATTTTGTTCCCCAAAAGTACCTCTGGCCCTGCAGGACCCACAGCCCTCAGCATAGGACCTTTAATAAGGGGGTGACAGCGAGCAGTGCTGTCAGTGTGACTCAGCCTGCCCATCTTCTGCACCTATACTTCACTCAAAGGAAAACTCATTTGCTTGTAAAATCTTAGAAATTCAGCTTGTTTCTGCTGTGGCATTTCTTTATTACCCCCCTCCGCACCCCCAATGTAGGTTCCCCAGTGATTACAGAGTGAGACACAGGCTTCCGTTTCATTACTGCCCAAACTCTTGGGTGAGAGGCCTAGCTCTCCTACGATGCTCTGATACTCTTCTCCCTGGTAGATGAGCCCTGGGTTTCTCGATGTCCTTCAGCCAAGGAATAAGAAGCCAGTTTATCCTTCAGGACACCGACTTCTCCTCTCTCCAATTATATTTTGAGACATTGAGTTTGCCCTAGGGGAACTGCAGAGAGGGGAGAAAAGTCTTGACAGTAATATTTGCTGTCCTTAAAAAAACTACTGTCCTCACCACATCTTAACCTATACAAATTGCAGGTGGGAAATGGTTGCTGGGTTCAGGCAGCTTCTGTTTAGCCATTCCAAGTCTTTCTTGGGATTATTGGATATTTAGTCCCCAATATTGTAAGTTCTGGGATAAAGTCAAGCTTACAAAATAACAGGAAAAGGGGCTGGAGGGTGGCTCAGTGGTTATAG
This sequence comes from Aplodontia rufa, assembly GCA_004027875.1. Classification (NCBI taxonomy): domain Eukaryota; kingdom Metazoa; phylum Chordata; class Mammalia; order Rodentia; family Aplodontiidae; genus Aplodontia; species Aplodontia rufa. The sequence goes on along the minus strand of PVKS010009506.1, from coordinate 18,227 downwards.
CACTTGCCTGGTGTGCACGAGGACCTGGATTCAAACTCCAACACCAAGTACACAACAAAGTGTCAGAGCAACAAAAACACATGCAAAACTAAACAAAATTGATCATCTTTCTCTCTCTGTCTCTTGAAAAAAAACCAGGAAAAGTCCACCTCTAAATATCATGGCACTAACATTTCTTTATTGTCTTGGAAATGTCAAAGTGATTATTTAGCCAAAGTTAAATGCCAGTCATGTGGGCCTATAGATGGAAAAGTGGTTTTAGTTTAGCCAGAATTTTGTAAATTTTCAATCTATAACAGTGTAGAAATTTGACAACAGGTGGAGGAATATTATTTACGATAGGAGACCTATAGGCATATACAGATGGACTGCCAGTGATGTCTCAGAATTGACAATGGTTAATTTTTCTGGGGCCTTAGAGCCCCTTCAGATGATTTTCTGGTTGGCCTTTATAAAATAAAGCTTTTAGAAATTCAAACTCATAAAAGAAGAGAATGGAGTGTTGATTATCACAGGCTGGGGTGTGGGTGGGAGATTGGGAAGAGGTTGGTCAAAAGCCACAAAAATTTCAGTTAAAAAGAATAAGGTCAAGAAGATCCTGTAAACCATGGTGACTTCAGTTAACAAAGTATTGTATTCTTGAAAATGTCTAAGAGAGTAGACTTTTTAAATTGGGCTATTAGCCCTATTAATTTTACAGAATAATGAGTTTCATTGTGGCATATTTATACATGCATAGAACATAGTTTGATAATTTACACCCTTCAACACCTCGTCTAAACTTCCCCTTTCCCCTTCTCAGTATCCTTTTCCTCTTCACTAATAATTTTTTCTTTCATGTTCAAGGTGTCTTTTTGCCCCTAGCTGAAATAAAATATGTAATTCTTGACTTTCTGTATGTAACTTATTTTGGTTGAAATGATGATCTCCAGTTCCCCCAGTTTTCCTTCATGACTTCATGACATGACTTTGTTTTTTAGGGCAGAATAATATTCCATTGTGTGCACATCTCACGTTTTCTTTACTGATTTGTTTTGGGTACCTAGTCTGATTCCGTAATTTGCCTATTGTGAATGGTGCTCATAAACATGGGTATGCGGGTGTCTCAGCAGTATTCTGAGTTTAATTCTCTTGGATATATACCAAGAAGTGGGATGACTGGGTCATTTGGTAGTTCTATTTTTAGTTTTTTGAGGAACTTCCATCCTGATTCCTATACTGGATGAAATAAACTGCACTCCCACCAACAGTGTGCAAGGGCTTCTTTCCCCTGCACCCTCCCCAGCATCTATTGCTATTCATATTCTTAATGATTGCCATTCTGATTGGGGTGAGAAGGAATCTCAATGTAGTTTTGACTTACGTATCCCTGATGGATAAAGATGTTGAACATTTTCATATATTTAGTGATCATTTTATTTCTTCTCCAGGAAGTACCTGCTCACTTCAATTGCCCAGTTATTTGTTGTGTTATTTGGGTTTTTTGTTTTATATTTTTTTGAGTTCTTTATTTATTGTAGATTTTAATCATCTCTCATACATTAACTGGAATAGATTTCCTCCAGTTCTGTAGATTACCCCTCCACTCTGTTACTTTCTTACTTTGCTGTGCAGACACTCTTAAATTTGGTATCATCCCATTTGCTATCATTTCCTGAGTTATAAAAGTCCTGTTTAGGAAGTCATTACATATGCCTATGTAAGAGAGTAGATTTTGTATTCTTAAGACACTATAAAAATGGTAAAGTATATGACAGAAATCACGTTCATTAGTGTATACATATTTAAAAGCACCATGTCCTATATATAAACATATATTTTACTTGTGAATAAAGTTGAGCTGTCATCATTTCAAAACTTTTTTCTTTTATCTTTTAGTGATTATAAATTACTCATTAGCTAGCATCCAGTTTTATTCATTTACCTCTTTAAACCTATTACTAAAGCTCAGTCTGTTTTTTTATTATTGTTGTTGTTGTTATTATTATTATTTTGTGGCACTGGAGACTAAAACCAGGACTACATCCATGTTAGGCAAGTATCCTACCACAGAGCTGCATCTTCATCCTTTCTAATTTCTATTTTGAAACAAGGCCTCTGATTTGTGATCCTCTGGCCTCAGCCTACCTGTGAGCTGGGATTACTGGTGTGCAGTACCACACCCAGCAAAGGGAAGCCTTTTTTATATTCTGATTCTTGTTCTATTCCAACTTAGTTGATCTGTGGTAGATAATTTTTGCTTAAACATTCCACTAAGAATTTATTTAGGCATTCTATATGTGGACTCATTCCCTCCTCGTTCTCTCTAACCTCTGCTCATTCTTCAACAAACTCTTCTCTAGCACATCCACACAGAATGGGCCATCCTTATTCAGAATTGCTAGTTAATTTTCTTCTCTGCTTGTGAAAACAGCTAGTTGGTTACATATTGTTGAATTTTTGGTTTTCTCTTTCATCCATCATCATATTCAGAATGAACAAAATTGCCTTCCCACGGTTTGGCAGTAAGTATCCTGTGCGGTTGTCTTACACTTGTTGAAGGATGCCTTGTATGTAGAAGCTGCTATGTAAATCTTGTAATTCTGTTGATTAACACACGACAGAATTGGTGAGCAGCCAAGGAATGGTACAGCACAAAGACCAAGTAACTGAACTGAATCAAAATAATTTGTTCTTTCTTTTATGAAGCGTATGCATCGAGGAAGAAGAAAGATCTGAGGGAAATAATTAGTCAGAGGTGCTGAACCAGCATGCCATGAACTATTTATTGCCTGCTATGAAGTGTGCCCCATCCTGGGGCAGTGCAAAAGAAGTTGGAGAAACTCTTCTCTTTCCATCCTGCTCCTTTTCCTCTTGTCCTTTCCTTACATTTTTCTTCTTCCCTCCATCTCATTGTGATTTAGATTACACAATAAACAGTCAGCTTTGCCTTCAAGGCACCATCAGGCTCAGTAGGAAGTTTCACCCCTTTCTAAGGCCGTGGAGTGTGTATCCAACCTGGTGTCTGTTTGCCCAAAGGGAAAGAGGGTCCACAGGGGACCCGCCTACTTATATCTGGGACTTGCCGCCCCCTCTATGGCACCCTGGCCTGAAGCCTCATAGTATTGCAGTTTTTCTCCTTGCTTCCTCCTGAGGTCCCCTTCAATATATTGATAACAAACGGGACAATAGTTAACAATTGTGCTTAATCCTGAAGGGTGAGGTTGGAATATCCAAAAATGGAAATAGGACTTGATTTCTTGCTAATAATAGAGAATGGGGAAAATTTAAAAAGACAATAGGAGTGAAAGGTTGCCTATACTGGTGGAGGGAGCAATGCAGTCCATGGAATCATAGAGTACGCCAGCCAGGTCTGATTGGTCAGGTCAGAAGCCCACAGGTAGCCCAGGTGTGACTGGCCAGGTCAGAAGCCCACAGGTAGCCCAGGTGTGACTGGCCAGGTCAGAAGCCCACAGGTAGCCCAGGTGTGACTGGCCAGGTCAGGGACATTTTGAATGTCAGATAAGAATAAATGACAGTCTGCAAACAGCAGGGAGGTTTGTAAAATTTTTGAGGAGGAAACTGAGATGTCCACATCTGTGTCTCAGGGGATAAAAGGGAATGAGAAAAAGAGCAAGGAGAGAGGGGAAGCAGAGCGATCCATCAGGAAATAACTGAAATTCTTAGGAAAGACTGTGAGGGTCAAGTTGCCAGTAGCAGCAAGGAGCAGAGTGAGGACTGGATCCCAGAGATATTGGAGGCAGAGGAGAAGCATTTAGTGACCGATGGCACATGCACGACAGAAGTGCTGTCTTTATCGTGTCAGCAATCTCTCTGCTCAACCACAGCCAGCCGTGATAATTTAAACTGAAGTCTTTGTTTTACCTCTCTACTCATCCCTGACATCAGGTGGATACTGTGGGGTGAGAATATATATACATTTAAAGACAGAGAGCGAGAAAGAAAATCAATTTTATTTACTTTTCATCTGGCCTTTGTTTCTCCAAGTCTTAGTTGTGTATATGGTCTGGGCTTTGAACCCGGGTCCTTGTTCATGCCAGGCAAGTGCTCCAACCGCCGAGTCACCACTCCAGCACCGTGAGAATATATTGAGTAGCAGAAAATATTATTACTCCTTCTTTGTCATGGCACCCAGAATTCCAGTGGAATGGAAATTCCCTCCTCTGTGCACTTTCCCTGGTCCGGCAGAAGCTGAGTGGAGAGCAGGTGGGCAGCCCAGGCCCCAGCTCTCAGATCCCAGCAGTGGTCTGGCGCATATGGGAAGTTCGGTCATCCTCCTTGCCTCAGTTCCGCTAGGGAATGATAAAAGAAAAAAAAGGAATATCCTTAGCATGCAATGTTACCTGCTTACAGGAGGCTGATGAGTGGCTCAATGCAAACATAGCCTCCAAAAATGTCCCTTGAATTAGAGCAAGAGGCCTGCACAGTACAGAACAAAACACCAAACAAACACACAAAGGTGGTCAAAACACAACACGCTTGGAATCAGCCAGCAGCAGACAAAGGGAGAGGGTTATGCTGGGGACACAGCAACATAATTGGATTCCTCTGCCAACCCCGGTAATTAAAATGGAGACACTCAGTACCTTAGTTGCTCTGCAATCCCATAATATGCTTGAGATTAACAACCCTTGAATCTTGGTTTTACTGCTGTATTATTTGAATATACAATATGTTCCCTCCTGGCATTTTCAGAAGGTGTCTTCAGGGCCACCGGGATTTAGAAGCAGCGAGAGAGCCTGACTTGCTCTCCAGCCAGACTCCCCTGCTGCCTTGGAAATTTGGGGTGAATCTGAACAGAAAATGAACTAGAGAAAGGGAGCTGCGAGCACTCTGTGATTTAAAGCTCCACTCACCCATTGAAGAGGAAAAACCTGGCTGCTGTTCTGCGGCTTCGCGTGGCCACCTCTCTGCTTTGCCAGCGTTTGCAGGGTTTGTTTTGCTTTCTTTTGAAATGTCACCGGTGCCCTGTAAAAATGAAAGACCTGTAAACCGCACTGTAGGTTTGCACTGCCTGGAGAGGGCTCAGTTACCCGTGAGGGAGCTTTATCATCATCAATGCCACCCTGCAAGTCTCACAGCCCCTGTGTCCCTCATCTGTATCTGCACCCATCAGTAGAGGGACTTTGGGGCCTGGGTCACCACAATGGCACAGAGGCTTGCCTGGCACGTGCCCCCAGGTAGCCCTGCACACAGATGGTCCCCACTGCTGCTGCAAGGCTGTTTCAACCAGGGGGATGGTAGTCCTGGCAAATTCCTCCTCGCAGCTCATCAAGGCGCATTTCAAGTGCTAGCTGTGGGTTTTTCAAAAGAAACAGGAAGTACATGCCAGTAATTAATGCTATATCTTGTCCTCAAAGGTGTTTGTGGTCCCTTTATATGTTAGTTGACATATTCCCGAGCTCCTCTGAGAGGTAATGATGAAGTTAATATAAACACTCAGCTTTCTACCTAATTTCTACTGTTAAAATGGGGACTTGGGAGGCGACAGGCAGGCAGGAAGCAGCCCTGAATTGCTTAAGGAAAATGTCCCTGGTGTTTGAAACGCTGCAGTGCAGAGGCAGTCAGCAGCCAGGTTTCTCTGGCTGAGGTTGGTCCTTTCTAGAAGGTCTGTGCATGCTGAAGGTGATGCTGGTGATGTGGATGTTGGGTTCGTGTCCTCTCGGAGTTGAAGAATGAAACCGAGGGACACAGAGGCAAGCCTAGTACGTGGATTTCATTATAGAAAGTAAAGCACAGGGAAAAGAGCAGACTCCCCCAGAGCGGGGGAAGGGAACAGAGCCCTTGAGGCAGTGAGGTTTGCCCTTTTTATATGACGTCCTCTCCTTGATTGGTCACTGCTTCACTGACCCTGTACCTAGGACACAGGTGCGGAGATTTCTGGTCCAGTCTTTGGTCTATGCCTTAGGCGCCAGTAGAAAGAATGTGGTTCCTTCCTTAGCAGCAGGGAGTGTCTGCATCTGGGCCTATCTTGTCAGACCCTCATTAGCATTGGAGGATGTATTTGCCTTCTCAGGAAAGATGACCATCAGTTAATTTTCTCTTTATCAACCCACATTGCTCTACCTACACTGACTGCCTAACTTTTTCTGCCTCAAAGGGATTGCAAATTCTTGGAGGAAAGGATAGGAAAGTCCTCATAATCTGCTTGTTTTTCACCTCTTGACTGGTATTCTTTCCAATAAAAAAAAAAAAAAGAAAGTATGCCCACATAAGCCTAGTGCTAATTCAGCCCAGCATGGTGTAATAGAGGCCAGCTCTGAGCTCACTGGCTGATTAGTGGGAGAGGAATTGAGTGGAAGACCAGAGGTAAACAGGGGTTACTCTTACCAGAGTGTAGACAGCTGTCCATCTTTTAGGGTCATGGCTTATTGTGACATGACAATTAGACACTCACTTTAAAACACAACTAAGTATACATCTACCACATTTTTTTTCAAGAGAGAAGGACAGAGAGAGGAAGAGAGAGAGAGAGAATCAATTTTTATTGAGTTTTTCACATGGCCTTCGATGCTCAGACACTTAGTTGTGTACATGGTGCTGGGATTTGAACTTATGTACTTGCTCATGCTGGGCAAGCACCATAACTTCCGAGCCACTGCTCCAGCCCCCATCTACCACATTTGTGGGCATTAAAATAGACATTCCAAAGGTAGACATCTCATCTGAGGAGGTGGAAAATCATTTGATTCATTTATTCAGTGGATACTTAGTTCATGTTTTGCTCTTGCACTGGTGGCTGCTGGCTTCTATAACTGATGCTCACTGTTCTTAAAGAATGCGTGGTTGGACAATTCTTGAGACTAAAAGAAGACTGACTATAAACAGATGTGAATTATGTTACGCTAATAAAACCTTGACAATACGGAATAGAGAGAACAAGACCTAATGATGGACCTGTGCTCTGGTATCATCCCAAATCTGCTCTGTAATGCTGTTGTCATTTTTAAAGAATTAAGTAAGATTATTGTGGTGAAGGGGCCCAGACACAACAGAAATCCATAAATGGTGACAGTGGGTACAATTTGACCCACCAGAGGGCAGGCAATTAAAATAACCACTAGAAACAACAGAATTGTTTCTTTTCTTTCTTTCTTTCTTTTTTAAAGTTTATCTATCTTTATGATTTAGTTTGTTTAAAAATTTGTGATTTATGACTTCTTGGATATTCTCCATATACTTCTGGGGAATCATACCATTCTTTGATCCTTGATGGATAAATATTTTTTAAAGCATGTACAGTAAATATATAACATGATATCCTTGACTGTGAGGATGAAGGCAAGCCATTGCAAAAAAATAAAATAAAAAAATAAAATAAAATAGTTGATATAGTGTCCTGGTTTCCCCCAAGCAGATACTCTTTGCATTCATATCATTTTTATTTCATTAAAGATTCCATTTCTTTACTACCTACTAACAAAAATACATTTTTTGTTGTTGTTTTTTATAGAAATGTCACATGAACTCTTAATTATTTCTACTAAAGGTAAATAAATATGCTACATGGAAAAAAAACTCACTATTTTGAACTTTAGTATTATTCCATTGGCTGTTCATGCTGAGTATTAGAATTTCCAATGCTAGAATTTTAGGGTCGAGATTTCATGGGTAAATAGGTTCAAGTTTGGGCTGTGTGTGCCCTGGAGGGCTCAGGCTCCACCGCAGATGCTCCAGGGGGACAAGGGGAACAGATGTGGCTTTGGAGAGGAGCTGGCCTCTGCTCAGGGACACAGTTCCATGTGGCTGGGTCCCAGAGGTGGAGCTGGGAGCTGCACTGTGTTACCATGGGTGCAGCGGTGCAATTGTTCTGGGGAGTGTCATTGTCCCTGATTACAGGCGCTCGAGTGTTCCGAGGAGGATTGGAGGAGACCAAATGGAAAAAAACAATACACAGGAGCCTAATATCTTTAAGTGGGTAAATTATCTTTTTCTTGAGAAAGTAGGAAATGTTAATGGCAAGTTCTGCCAAGACGTTTCATAACAGAGTTAAATAAAGAAACAAGATTGTTCCAGCACTTCCATGAGCAATTAAAGCATGTCTTTCAGTATCCTGAGTGAATATGGGCTCACTGATGTAAGTACACTGATATGTCATCAAAGGTGAAATTTGGCATGACATTTGTCTTTGCCAGAAAAAGAGAATAAAGACAGTTGGTGACTGGAAATTTCCCAGTTTGCAGCACTGTCCATTTGTGCAATATGTGACATAATCCATCTCTACTCTGTCCATAGTAGGGTAAAATATTCCTATTTATTTATCTTTTCCCCCTTTCAACATATTATAAATGGACTGTTTAACCTTTGAGAATATATTTTGCTAATCAAACTTTTTATGTTGTATGTGATAATCTGATTATTAATTTATATGATTATGGTAGAAAAGGGTAGGGTCTACAAGGTGATGGGTCATCAGAAACAACTAAGGAGGCTGCATGAAGCTGACCCAGTTTCCCCGTCTGCTTCCTTTGACTGTTACCCAGAATGTCTAGAAAAATAAAGCTGCTTTTACCCTGAGCTACTTCAGGGTGGGCTCACAAAAGAGAGCTGGTCTTCCAGCCCCAGCACCTCACCTACAGTCAGGTACTCCCCTGGTAAGACGGTAAAAGCAACAACTGGAAGCCACCTGCCTTACTCTTGATGGGGCAGGTTTAAGTGCCAAAAGGACCTCCTAAGCATCCCATCCTTAAATGTCCTACAGTGGACCAGTGGGTTGAGGGAAGCAAACATATCCCATCGTAAAATGAGGAGATGTGGCGAGATTTACTGTTGGAACTCCTGTGTGGCATTCAGCACCCCCATGCACCATCTGAGCAAGGCAAACCACTGGCCTCTATGGGCACAGACACAGGAAAGAACCATCAAGTCTGTGCCACCCAATTTATAAGGTGATTAAAAGGAAATGGATAAACCAGCATGCATGGTTTCAATACAAAAGCATAGCATTTGATATTAATATTTGCTTGAATACAGGTTCTTAAAATGTCATGCTGTGGTGCACACCTGTAATCCCAGTAGGTTGGGAGGCAGAGGCAGGAGGATTGCCAAATTGAAGCCAGCCTCAGCAACTTAGCAAGATTCTGTCTCAAAATAATGAATAAAGTAAAAAAGGGCTGGGGATGTGGCTCGGTGCTTAAGCACCCTCTGGGTTCATTCCCAGGTACCAAAAAGAAAAAAAGAAAGAAATCAGTGTGTCATAAAAGCAATTAATTCCAGGTCAGGCAAGAAAGATGCCTGGTACAACTAGGATGGGCACCAACACAGTCAAAAAATTCAAAAGGGCACAGTGCAACTGCTCCAGAGATCCTGGGGCAGTAACTACTAATGCTGAACATTTTACATACCGCATGGCCCAAAAAAAAATATTCTCCAGAGGAAATTATCATCTCTTTTGTATCAAGAGATATACACAAGTTTCATAGCATTATTATTTTTAATATCTTCAAATTGGAAAACAGACAAACGCTCCCCAACAGTGGAATAAACTGAGGTGTTTTTCCAGTGGAACACAATACAGCAATGAGAAACAATGAATCACGACTTCACGCAAAGCTATTAATGAACCTCACAAGCATAAATGGAGTGAAGGAAGCCATAAACAAAAGACTTCATACTTCCATTTACGTAAAGTTCAAAACCAGAAGAACTTAACTGGGGGTGGAAGTCAGAAAGTGAAAGCTCTTGGTGGCACTAAGGGATTGTGAGATGTTGATAATCATCTGTTTGAGGTTTGTTTCCTTTATGAAAATTTAGTAGGCCTGATTGGTTCACTTTTCTGAATATATGTCACACAGTACTTCAATAAACATTAGTGTGATCTGGGTTTGGTGCAACTTAATTTTCACTCCTACAGTTTCCCTGTTCTCATGCTGACTCTCACAGAAGGCATCTTGAATCCTCCTGTTAATCCCACTGTTACTCTTTTTATCAGTAGTGGAGATAAGCCAGACTCACACAGTGTTTTAGTATATTATACCTCTCATATAGCAATATTGAAAAAATAGGGACCTTAAAGAGAGAAAATATCAGACAAATATATGAATTACCCATAGCTGGCTTCCATTAATCTTTTTTTTAAGAGAGAGAGAGAGAGAGAGAAAGAGAGAAACAATTTTTATTTAGTTTTTCACATGGTTTTCATTGCTATGAGACTTCATTGTGTACGTGGGTGCTGGGGTTTGAACTCGCGTACTTGCGCATGCCAGGCAAGCACCATAACCGCTGAGCTCCAGCTCCAGGCCCTCCATTAAACATTAAGGAAGACAATTTCAAGGGGAAAGCATCTTGAACGTTCATCAGATTGTATTATGCATGAGAGCATCCATTCCCTGTAGACACAAGGCCAACGTTGTAGAAGCCAAAGTCAGACGGAATGAACAGGGAGGGAAACAGGTCCCTTATAGATGGTGGAGTGAGGAGTATTCATACTAAATTCTATACTAAATATCTTTGGAGTTTTAACTTGGGTGACACATGGTATTTATACGGTGGTTTACACTAGAACTCTAAGCTCCATATGCTGGTAGAGTTACGTTCATGTAGGGATAAGAATGTTTTAACACAGTGTCATAAATCACAACTTTGGCTTAGTTTTAGGAGATAATGCAAGTTTATATCGTTCAGCTGCTTTGTGGGTATATAAAATTCAGCAAGTTATTTAGTCTCATTTATGCTTCTATTTTCTCATATATGAAGTGGAAATAATAATTGTATCTACCTCATAGAATTTTCATGATGATTTAATGAATTAATGCTTATAACAAGTTCAAAAGTAGGCCTTGGCACATTGACATTCCCAAGGGGCATTGCATCAATCTGAATTGTATAGTATAGCCCTTTAGCTATTGAGCTATTAGGATCAGTGGTATCGTATATTCACTTAGCTAATGTATGATTGTTATTTCCTGCTCATTTTTAAACATTCTGTTTTAGTCTTATTGGCTCAGTTAGACAATTTAAATGTCCATTTAAAGAAGAAGGATACAGTCCTAATTGTACCAGAAAATCTTAATTCAAAACCTGGTAGCATCAGTAAAATATTGATGTAAATCTTCCAGCAAAGAATAAGTTAAAAGCAAACTTTGAGAAGAAAGCGTGACTTCAAGCTTGGAGAAAACTTTTAAGAATGCTTTTTATAGCTTAAAAGACAATACTGCGTGGATCGACAGATATCAACCTCTCTGAGTTGAAAGGAACTAATAAAATTTGGATTCTGAATGTGTTCTTTTTAGGAATATCTCAATTTCATTTCAAATTTTCTTTGTATATGTGCACGAGAGTAATATATGGTAAAAACCCTATGTTCACATGTTTCTGAAAGCACTTTACTTTCAAGAGGAGTGGAAACCCAGAGTGTTGTGCTGGAGATAAATGTGTCACGTATTAAGTGTGTCATACCACCAAAAGTGTCTTAAATCCAATGCAATAGGGTAAATTTTCATCAGATAAATGAAATGGCATCATAAGATCATAAGAGCGAAAAATAGGCCTAATGTGGTCAAGGCCAACTTCACTGAGGAATTGGTCTTTGACCTTGCTTGGGATCTGGCAAAATGGCAGGGCTGGGTGGGTGGGAGGTAGGGGAAGTGTCGCTCAGGCGCAGACAGGAACAGAGAGTGCGAAGATCCCAGGATAAAAGCAAGCAGGGCCCTTGGGAAGGAGTCCCTGTGAGGGCAGAGCTCACTTCCCAACCTCATTTCAATGCGATTTCCAGATTTACCTTCCTGCAGGTTGAAAGCAGATTCTTTTTCATAAATGTTGCAAATCTATTCAGTCATCCCGAGGTTCCTCTGGTTTGAAAGCTCATAATGGTCTTTTGCATCGACTCTTTTTATTTCTCACTGAAAGATGAAGTCAGACTCCTGGCAATCTAATGCCTGCATAGGGGAGTATGTTCAATATACTTTTATAATGATGGATTTTATAACATCGAAAAATATTATTTGTTTACAATATTATAATGAATAATAAATCCAACTACAAAATAAGAAAACTCATTGGATCATTGTACAAGTTAAATCATAATGAGATAATTTGAGTTTAATTTGAATCTAATAACCCATTACAGTTCCACATTTTTTCTCTACTTTTCAATATAGTGAGCTAATTACCTTCTCAAGCCTTTGTATAATAACATGTATAAGGCCCAGAAAATTATCCTGCTCTATGAACCCCAAACACACCCATGACTGAAAAACATACATTTAAGATAAATTTAAAAACGGTGGATGAGGAATTATTTTAATGTACTTCCCGATGACGTTGAAGAGTATAGTCACTACTGTGCTTATATTTGGATTTTCAAGTCATTGGTCTTTATTTTAATGTTTTCTATCTTAAGTTCTTCCTTTTCCTTGTTTACTTTTTCCTTCCTGATGATTTGAAAAGTATAAAGCTTGTTTTTATTCTCCTCGAGTTTAGAATTTAAAAACACATCTCACTCTCCAATTACATCATCACAGGCTGTAGAAGTGGTTGCTTGCTTCTTTCTGTAAAACAAGAAAAATAACTTTTAAATTTTGGTTCATATTAGCTGGTATTTTGACCCAGATTATTTTTCCTACTGAGATAGTTTTTCCCTGAGTTACTTTACCTTTACTGTGAAGTTCCATCCCATTACAAACTTGAGAGTTGTCAGTCTTTTGACTTTTACAATAAATAAAATGTGAAGATGATAATAGATAAGTTATAAGTCATAAACAGACTGCAAATGCTTCCTAATGTTCCCCCTCTTCTGGGGGAAAATTGACCATTTATTTTGAATCATTTACCTCTATACCTTTAGTCACTCATTCTTCCCATTATCCTTTTCCAGATTTGGTGAACCTATTGGCAATGTTCACAGAAGTCTTCAAGATACATTTGTGATATTTTTATTCAGACACATGGAAAAGACACCAAACACACTGAATGTCCATTATAGCTTTGATGTCAGCAAGAATTTACAACCCAGGATATTCTTTAAAATACAAACATTGTATCATAGAATGGATTAATTTCTAGAAGGTTGAACAGGCAGGTTTTTGATCCTGAACAACCACAGTCATTAAATTAAATTTGAAATATGTAGATGCAAAATCATCAATCTGCAAATTGGCCAGAATCGCTTTTTTACAAACATGACCTTGGATCTTTTCGATGCAGGTTTAACTTCCTGAGCACTGGCTGCTACCACCATAGTCTTGTTTCACGTCACACCAGTCTTGTGAAGAAAAGATCAGCCAGTCTCCTTTTTGATTTCTTTCTTTTTTTTTTTTTGGCCTTCTTTAGTAATGTGCTTTTTTGTACTGAGCAGTATGGCACCAGCCCAAGAATTATAGATCCCTGATTATTTTAAATTTATTTTAGAAAGCATATTTTCCTTTTCCAGAATAATTTTTAACACTTGCTTTTGGTTTTGGAATTATACTTACTTCGGAATTATATCCTTTAGGAACCTAAGCTTCCTATTTTTTCTTTGGGTTTATCTCTGGTACAACTGCAATGTGCTTTCTATTAACTTTTTTCACTGGGTTTGCACAGTGGTTTACCTTCTCAGTGTCTATTTGTATAAAGTTTCCTTTCTAATACTTGCTCATGAAATTGAAAACTTAGATGTATGAGATTTTGGGTCATTCTATTTTGCTTACCATGAATTGTACAGTCATGCACAAGTATTCCAGAGTTTGGTTTTAGACTAGACTAATTTGAGGCTGCTTTGATGTGTGATTTCTACTAAGGCAAATGCATGTTTTATACATATGTCTTAGGATTTTTCCCCTAATATGTTAAATTTAAAAAATTTTATCAGGTAAGTCCAACATATTTCCAGGATTGTAAAAAGTTAGGTTAACCCAAAGCAATGCATGCCGTGTTGTTTACAGCATTAATACATCACACTGAATTATAATTTTCTGTATACTTTTCTCCCTACTTCACTAAGCTTTATATCAATAGGCAGATCAAAGCCACATTTTGTGTGTTTAGCATGTTGAGCAGTGCTTGATACAACTTTACTTTCCATAGATATTTGTTGAGGGAATGTGTACACAACAAATATGAAATATCCCTTCAAGTTCTATAACTGAACAATATATCTCTACCTGAAGTTCAGTTCAAGTCAAGGGATAGACATGTAGGATTGAGATCTAATCATCTTAAAGAATTTTCAAGAGAAATTATGATATTAGTCAAAATACTGTAAATGTTTCAGAAACACATGACTATCAAGTATTATGGTTGAATCCCAAATGCCATTCTTTGTTGGATCTATTGACTTGTGGATATTCATTATACTGTGAAAATTTTGGTGATTTTGATGGTATGATTGTTTCCAGTGGCCATTGTCTTCCCCTGGGAGTTCCCTTGTTTGTCAAATGCAAGCATACACATACTTTTCAATTTTGATCCTGAGAGAAGACAAAAAATTGCTCTCAACACGGTGTGAGTTAGAAGTCGAGTCTCCTAGCTGCAAGGGCAGGTTTGCATTCTGATTTGTGGAAGACCATTCTCTTCCTGCCAGAGCTGTAGGTAAACTGGGTGTTTCCATGCTACATGGCATTTCCCAGGAGAATGAGCAGGATATTCCTTATAGTTCCTGAGTTTATATTGAGGCTTCCTGACTTTCTAGGCAGAAGAGTCACATCTTTCACCCTTATCTGGGCATTAAAATCCATGCTCCAACTCCGCAAAGTTTGAATCTATGTTGCATAAGCCAAGTCCACCTTGACCTTAACTGTGGCTTACTGCATTGATAGTGTGACTCTTACTTCCAGGACGTGATAGCTTTTTTGTTCTTTAAGCTCAACTATATAATGTAAGACTTAATAGTTTTTATTTATACAGCATTTCCCCTACTTAGAGTAGAAGTCCACTTTATTACATTAAACAGCTATGAATTCATTTTTATAGTTTCAGTGCTTTCCCAGGTCTATGGACCATAGATGCTTCTCAATTGTTTTCTGAGTTAATTATTTAATTAATGCAGGAACACCCCATAATAGCCACCATGCAGATGCACAATAATCGGGTGGGGATTATACACCTAAGTGGTCCACCCTATATGATTAGGGCAAAATTAGGAAAGAATAATAGCAAGGATGAGAAGACAGAAGAGCAGAACACAGAACGCTAAGGAATAATTTTTGTGACTTGTAAAATTGGCCTGACACCAGAGTTTTTCAGGGAAAACAGTCACCATTATGACAGTAGGACCCTATTTTCATTTTATCAAGGACTCTAGCTCCTCATTAAGCACATACTATATAAATTCTGGCCAAAAGAAAAAAATGTCATTGAAAATCAATAGTGAAAATGCCATCTAATGCAAATTTCTGGTAGTGAATTCCTCTTCATGACTCTCTCAGCTTGACGAATTTAGATCATAGTACACATGGATAATTTTTTGGCAGTAATGCCTGTTTTTCTCCCCAACAGAAGCTACGTGTTCACTGCTCTCCAGATGCACAACTCCCTCTGGTTAATTCTCACAAAAGCGACTTTCATTGTTCAAAAATAAAACAAAACAAAACAACAGGAACAATTTTTTTAAGTGTCTTTATTGTATCCTTTGATAAAAAGAAGTTTATGTCCCCAGCACATATATTGTATTCTCAGAGCACCTTGTGGCAATATAGCTTTTTTCTCCTTTAAATAGGCATTTGCTAAATTTAGTATGAATGGCAAGATAATCCTTGCTAGGAAAGTGGATTATAAAGATAAAAGAAAGAAGCATTAAGTTCTTTCCCCAACCAGTTCCAAATGTGCTTTTATGCCTATAATATCCCATAAACGCCAGGGCCACCGCGCCAGCTGCTCTTGACTCTCGGAGGGCATGATATTTCCTCTCGTTCTGGCACCAGCCACCACCCCCAAGGAAAGACGCTCTCTCAAGTCAGGAGTAGACAGGCAGAGCTTTCACCGACGCTGCAGATAAAACATGGGACCTGATAGCTCTCTGCTGACAGTGAGTTCCTATAAAAATAAAAAACTAAAATGTAAAAAGACACTACATACAGACATTAAAACAGGCTTTGGACATTTTTTCATTATATTCTTCTGATATTTTATAAGTGTGATGTCTCTGATTCCTGGCAATGGTGCATTAAGTGGAATTGAGGAAGAGAGATTGCATTTAACACCCTAGAAGGACTGATGAATACATGGCTCTCCCCATTAGCAGGACCACTTCCTTTGTGTTACTGCATTTTCGTACAGCTGTAAACAACGCATCAGCTTTAGATAAAACCAGAAACGCCATTCAAGTGCTATAAAAACATGAGGTGTATATCCTGCTTTATTTCACGGTTTTATTTTATGCTATTAAATGGAGAGGTTGGACATTTTCTAACGCTTAAAGCAAGCACAAACAAAACTACATTCCCAAGAAAGACTGGGAAGTGCTGTCCTAGGCACCATCATCACCACACTCTTGAACACTGGCCACAAGTTACTATATTAATCACTGATATTGGAAAAATAAAACAAGAGCAAGAAAACAACAAAAGGAGTGTATCGTACCAAACTTGAGGAACTACTAGATGAGCTTCCATCTCTGTGGCCATCACTTCCTTTCCCTCGTATTCAGTTCAACTCTTCCTTGCATTCCCATCTCTCCATTTCTCTCTCTCTCCTCACACACACACACACACACACACACACACACACACACACTAGAACCTTGCTTTACAGTGGAGGGACCAAGCCAGCTGTGAACTGCGGTTGATCCCCTCCAAAACAATAGACACTATCTTGGTCCCTCTCAACTCCTCCAAAGCACATAAAAGAAGCTCCAGAAAAATGTCCAGAGAAAAACCTAGATTCAGATCTCAGCCCTGACACTTCCTAGTTTGGGTACTGGATATTTAAACTTTCAAACCTTTTTTTCTTCCTCCATAAAAATAGGTATAATCACTCCTGCATTTCTCTTCAATGTTTCTTGCCACAATAGGGTGAGACCGTGCACGTGTGATAGGAACAATTTATAGATACAATAACAATCTCTTTTTGGAAAATGTCCATATGATTTATACAGTAATACATAACTTACCTTTTGCTACATACTCTTCTAAGCTTCTTAAGTACTTAAACCAGTTAATCCTCCCATGCATCTTAGGAAGTAGAGATGAGTATCTTCTCCACTGGACAGATGAGAAAACTCAGGTGCTGACAGACACAGCAACTCACCCATTCTGTTGAATACCACACTGTGCCAAAGTTTTATGGATGCCGTGATTGGACTGGTGTCATGTTTATGGTATGAGATCAGCAAACTGGTGTCCAAATTGGGTTAGTAATAAAATTGTGAGGAACCAGCTCAGATACAAGCCAATCCAAGGACATAGTTAGAATAGAGAAATCAAGTGTCTGCACTATGCAATGGGAACTGTGGATTTTAGCCACTCAGGGACAAAATTTAAACTCAGTGGCCTGTTTAGGACTATCTTGTAACTGCAGAAAGCTGGGCTATCAGGTAGGATGACTTTGTTAGCATCGTTGTCATAGTCCACAAAATCAGTAGCAGAAGAGAAAAGTGGCAACGAATTTGAGACCCATATGTCCTATTGGTAAAAGTAAGTTAATGAGATGAAAATGCACTAAATTAAATAAAGCAGGAGATCCTGGGAAGAAGAAAAAAATATGTATTATTAAATTGCTCAGATGATGAGCTGGAGCGGTGGCTCAGCAGTTATAGTGCTTGTCTGGCATGAGTGAAGATGTGGGTTCAAACCCCAGCACCATGTACACAATGACCTGTCAGAGCAACGAAAGCCACATGAAAAACTAAATAAAAATATATCTCTCCCTCTGTCTCTCTTAAAAAAAAATGTTTAGATGATCTAAAAAGGAGAGCTTGGACACTACATTAGATTCGTCCCACTCTTGGCGTATTATTCCTTAAGAACACGGGCTGGAGTGGTGGCTCAGCAGTTACAGCACTTGCCTGACATGTGCAAGGACGCGGGTTCATGACCCAGCACCAGGTACACAATGAAGTGTCAGAGTAATGAAAGCCACATGAAAACTAAATAAATTCTCCCTCTCTCTCTCCCCCACTGTCCCTCTCTCTCTCCCCCACTGTCCCTCTCTCTCTTAAAAAAAAGAAAAAGAAGAAAAAGCGGTAACTCGTCATGCACATACCTGGGTGGGTCAGGCAGTGGCACTAACAATGCCTTTATGGGGCAGGAATTCACAGGGCATGTTACAGGGTACTCAGGAACTCCCTCCAGAATTTTCTTTCTTCCTTCCCT
>PVKS010009505.1:0-63791 GCA_004027875.1 Aplodontia rufa | reverse complement strand
TTTTATTGATTTCAGCTCTTATTTTGATAATTTCTTGTCTTCTGTTAGCTTTGGGGTTGGAGTGTTCCTCCTTTTGTAGTCTTTTGAGTTGAAGCATGATGCTATTTATTTGGTTTCTTTCTAGATTTTTGATGTATGCACTCAGTGCTATAAATTTACATCTTAAGAATGCCTTCATACTGTCCCAGAGGTTTTGGTATGTTGTTTTCTCATTCTCGTTCAATTCCAAGAACTTCTTAATTTCTGCTCTCATTTCCTCTTTTACCCATCCTTCGTTTAAGAGGGAATTATTCAATATCCAAGTATTTAAGTAGTTTCTGTTGTATCTCTTTTGTTGATTGCGAAGATCATAGCATTATGATCTGACAGAATACAATGGATTACATCCACTTTTTATATTTGTTAAGATTATCTTGGTGAACTAGGATGTTGTCTATTTTAGAGAAGGATCCATGAGCCACTGAGAAGAAGGTAAATTCAGCTGTCTTAGGATGGAATATTCTGTAGATGTCTGTTAAGCCCAATTGATTAATAGAGTTGTTCAGATTGGAGATGTCTTTATTGATTTTTTGTTTTGATGATCCCTCTAGAGTTGATAGTGGTATATTGAAGTCCCCCAGAATTATTGTGTTGAGATCAATGAGGGGATTTATGTCCTTAAGTATTTTTCCATATATTTGGGGAGATTGTAATTGGGGTCACAAATGTTAATTATCATTATATCTTCTTGATGGACTGTCCCTTTTAGTATGACAAAGTGACCCTCTTTGTCCTTTCTGACTAGTTTTAGCAGGAAATTAATTTTATCAGAAATTAGAATCGCTACACCAGCTTGCTTTTTTTGGCCCGCAGGCCTGGTAGACATTTTGCCAACCTTTTATTTTCAGCCTGTGCCTATTTTTGAGTGTCAAATGTTTCTCTTGCAGGCAACATATTGTTGGATTTGGTTTTTGATCTAGTGGGCCAGTCTGCATCTTTTAATTGGGGTATTGAGACAATTCACATTCAAAGTTAGAATAGATATGAAAGGCTGTGTGTAGACTTTGTAACAATTACAGAGTTTTGAGTCATCATGGAAGTCAATTTGTGTATAATATGGTTATTAATTCATCCTTGTTTAATGATTTAGGGTATCATTAGCATTTTCTTCTGAATGGAGAACATCCTTGAGAATATTCTGTAGTGCAGGATTCGTGTTCATTTATATTGCTAGCTTGAGTTTATTATTGAAGTATTTAATTTCCCCATCACATTTGAAGCTGAGTTTTTCAGGGTATATTATCTTTGGGTGGAAGTTGCTATTTTTCAACATTTGAAAGATATTGTTCCAAGCTCTTCTGGCCTTCATTGTTTGATCTGAAAAATCCATAGTGATCCAAATTGGTTTGCCTCTGAATGTGATTTGGGGCTTTTCTCTAGCTACTTTTAGAATTCTCTCTTTAATTTCTCTGTTGTTCATTTTATATATGATATATCTTGGTGAGTTTCTTATTTGATTAGGCCTGTTTGGTGTTCTATAAACATCTTAGATGTGATATTCTGGATCAATTGTAAGATGAGGGAAGTTCTCACTTATGATTTTTCTTAAAATGTTCTTAATGCCTCTTGTTTGCAGTTCGGAGTTTTCCTCCAGGCCAATGACTCTCAGATTATTTTTCCTCATTTCATCAAATATTATTTGGAAGTTCTGTTCATGTAATGTAAGTTTCTTATCTTGTTTATTCTCTTTGAATTCGACATTGCTTAGCCGATCCTCATTATCTGATGTACGTTCTTCAAGAGCTGAAGTTCCATTTTCAGTGGAGTATACTCTGGTGTTGGTATCTTCCAGTGAAGATTTGATTTGGTTAACCATGTTTTTCAATCCTGAATGTCTATTTCTTTGTATAGCTGATCTTTCATCTCGTGATGTTGCTCCCTTATTTCCCTGTAAAAGTTGTCTCTTATCTCTTGAAATTGTTCTCTGATCACTTTCCTTATTTCATCTCTCAACTCTTTGATTGAATTACTAATCATAATGTTGATACAATATCTTTGGTTTTCATCTAGGGCCCTGGCTATGGGGTCTTTGGATGAGGAGCTGTGAGGTTGAGGAGGGCAGTTATGTCCCCTTTTCCTCATTTTCACAAACAGAGAGTGTGTCTTGTCGTTCAACCTTGTTATTCTTGGTGGAGTAATTGGAGGTTCTTATGGCTTTGCTTCATTTTGAAGAGGAGTTATTTGGTCAAGTCAGACCTAAAGATGCCAGACCGATCTGCGAGAACTTGAAAGCCTATAAATGCAGACACTAGTCCGTTTCAACTAAAGCAGATGTGATAATGACTAGCAACAATAGTAGCAGTTTTATTTGAGAGAGCTCTCACAATATATCATGATAGCAAGCAAGTACCCGTTTTGAAGAGTGTGTGCTTTTTTCAGATAGCAGGGTCTCTGTAAGTGGGGAGAAGAAATGACTAGGAAGTCAAGGAGGTGAATTGGGGAGGTATATTAGAACACCTGACTTAGAGTAAAGAGGAACAAGTGATTAGGAGGAAGTAGTTTATTCCATTAGGAATAAGGAAAACTTAGAAATGGGGTATGGGTCGGGTAAAGACTTTGTGTAAGGATGAGAGAAAACTGCTTATATTTAGGAATTACCAGAGTACAGGGGAAGAAGAGGTTAGTATGGGCGTGATTTTCTTCACTCACTGAAGGCTGAGGCTGTTTTGCTATCATGAAATGTTTTCCTGATCGGATCCCAATGGTATAAGGATAGCAGTTGGATTCAAGAAGACATAGAGACAATAAGAGTCAATCACCAATACATACATATGGATAAATATTTACATCCACCAACACCAAATCCACCATAAAGCAAAAAAAGGAGAAAAAATACAATAACATTAAAAGTTAGAAGATGAAAAATTTAAAAATATTATACTCCAGCCAGATCCCCATTTAAAAAAAAAAGAAGAAAAAAAAAGAAAGAAAACCAAGAGGCAAACAAAAAAACAAAACTAGTTGGGAAAGTTCTCAGTTTTTTGCCCGCTAGGTCAGCAAGTACGTACCGTGGAGGATGTGTGTTCAAATCTGTCATCTAGCTGGGGATTCTTCACAGTTGAGCTTGTCGAGGGAGAAGCAGTTTGGTTAAGTCCGGTGCCCTGTTTTTTCTTAGAAGATCTCCTTAAAATTTTCTGTTGCACAGGGGTATAAGAACTTGCCTTCTCACACTTGTTGGGAGGATAGATTTCAGCAACCCCTGAGCTGTATTCCTTAGGTGGTTACTTTCTGCCTATCTAGTATTTCTTGGTCCTGGGGCTCAGAAGCTGTAGACAATCTAGTTGATCCTAGTGTAGATGTGTGGGGCCCTGACTGATCGAAGGAGAGCGGCCAGACTGAAACTCACTTCCTTAGGATCACTGGTGAGACACTCTGCGTGACTTGTGATCTTAAGAAGTCCCAAGAGCTGCTGTGTGGGGTTGACAGAAACCCAGCGAAGAATGGTCCAGATTGTCCGTGCTTATATGGTTCTCAGTTGCAAGCACTAGGGGGCGCCCACCTGAAGAGGTCAGGACCTATGTAGCCTGTAGCCTTGGCTATGCACAGTGCTCAGATGCTAAGGGTGAGCCCACACTGCCTCTTTTATTCAAAGGTTCCTGAGGCTGATGTCAGACCTTGCCTTGTTAGAGAGTTACAGGCAGCTTTTGCAGAGTTTGAGGCAGACGATCCCCTTGAGAACGCTGTGCCCTACAGCAGCAAGCTCTGTTCACAGACTCTTCCTATTCAGGAGTGTAAGGGGGCAGGCAGAAGGTCACCATCCAAGAGGTTTGCGAGCTAGAGAGGGGATTTGCAGTTCCACTCAGCCCCCAGGGCAGATGGCCTGGTTCGGGGGCCATCTTTTTTTGTTCATGGAAACTGAGGCCCCAAGTCCGTGCTTAAAGAATGGATCTTGTTTTGCTGTGAGCATCCTGCTCTGCTCTCCCAATGGCGGGTGGAGCCAGTCGGCTGCGATGCACCTGCAGCCTAGTTTTGCTGGTGTGGGACTTGAGAGTCAGCTCTTGTAAAGTGTGAGCACGGGTGGAAAGGTGTTGTCCACCATGATTGAGTTAAAGTTTTTGTGCTGATTCCTCTCCTCCCCCGGCTGTGGAGCTGGCAGCGACCTGAGCTGTAGAGGGGAATTTCAGCACCACACAGCCCCCTTGGGAGATGGCCAGATCACGGGGCAGTGGATTCTGATTTTCTGGCCCTAGAGGCTGAGGCCCCCAGACCATGCTTAAACTATGGGTCTGGCTCCATTTTTGCTGAGTGAGCAACCAGCCCGCCCTCAGGGAAACCTCACAATGGCAGGCTGTGCAGGTTGTCTGTCTCGTGAACAGCTGTAAGTTTTCTATTGCGAGCGATTAATTCCCAGAGCTATATACCCAGATCTTGTAAATTAAGAGCGATCAGGTCAGGGGGCTTGCGACCAGGTTACAGTATTCGATTAGGAAACTTGTGCTGCTTCCTTCCCTCCAGGGTAGCTCCCCTCCCCCTGGGTGTGGGGCCAATGGAACGGGCGCCACAAACTTCTCGTTTAGATTCATTAATGCACCACACTCTTCCTTTGGAGTGAAAAAATTAGTGGGGGTAAAGTTCCCCCACACTGAGGGCTTTGTCCTACCTTGGGAATCCACCTCCACTCCTGCAGCATGAAGTGTTCCTCAGGAGCATGTAGGAATCAATTGTGGTGGGGTGGTCGCTGTGTTCTCCCTCAATTATAAACTCTTACCAAAGGAAATGACTTCTATATTACTGAGACACCTGGGGAGAAGGAAATTGAGAACTACCTGTCATGCCTAAGCAATTTTGCAGATGAGCAGATCTCATGAATATAATAATGTAACTCTCTACAGTCTTTCATATTCCTTACAATGGTAAAAAATAAAGATGTTCATTACCTGGACCCAAAGTAGCTACATTTTGTCATATAAAATTAAGAAGTATATATGTGAAAACTTAAAATTGTGCTTGCTGATGAATGCCCCCAGTATTTTATCTTATCTTACATAAAAATTACTTAGGGATCAATTACATATTTTTTTCACTCAATCGAATATGTCTTGTATTTTAAATTACCTAGAAATTTTTGAAATTATCTTCAAGCACACATGTTACAAAACTACCAAAATATTACAAAAATATAATTTCTATTGTAAATCAATTATTTTCCAGAATGATTCAGCATAAATGAAACAAAATTTATATTTTTCATAATCATAAAGCTTATGCAGGAGTAATATTATTTTATTTGATGTTAACTGAACAAGTACTGGAAGAAGAAACTCAGGTAGAAGAAATTTGTACCAAAGGGATGAAAAAGTGGATGGATGGTTGGTGAGTGTTATGGTTTGGATATGTGGTATCCCCAAGAAGCTCTTGTTAGTGCAGGAATGTTCAGAGGTGAAATGATTAGATTTATGAACTGTGGAACCTAATCAGCCCATCCTAGTTTGAATGGTCGGACTGGGTGGTAACTGTAGGCAGGTGGGGCTTGGGTAGAGAAGGTTGGTCACAGGGTGTGTGACCTGGAAGGATGCACCTTCTCTGAGGCTCTTGTCCCTTCCCTGACTCTCTGTGCTTCCTTATTTCTATGTGGAGAACAACTTTCCTCTGATGGACCCTCCCCCTTTGGTGTGCTGCCTCACCTCAGGCCCAAAGCAATGGATTCAGCCATCTGTGAACTGAGACCTATGAAACCATAAGTCCAAATAAACTTTTCCATCTCTAAGTTGTTCCTGTTGGGTGTTTTGGTCACAGTGATGGAAAAGCTAACTGAATCATTGAAATGAGGAATTTTTGTTTTTATAATTCTGAATTGTAATTACAAGTGGAAGCATTTCTGTCCCAAATGATTTTGAGAAAATAATGGTGTCAGGTGGAATAAAGTGACAGTACATAGGTCACCTTACACTGCTCTTCTTTGTAGTTCAGTTATTATAACTTTATTGGCCTTTTCAAGTTCACATGAAATGCATTCTTCTGCAGAAAATTTCTCTTCATGCCAATCCCTGCTGCTCCCCTCCCAAGAGAGGTCAACACTCTGCTCATCTCATCTGAACATCTGCATCTCTACCCTGAAGCCCAGCGTTATCCTGCATTTCTGTTGGCCAAAGCACTTTCAGTATGTATATATATTTGCTGATGGACTTTTTGTTTTCTCTCTTAAACCAAGCTATTCAGGGATAGAAAGACACTTCTTCTTCTTTTGTTTATTTATTTTTTTAGCCTCAGATCCTTGCATTACACAGGCAAATAGTGTTGAATTAATGTTTGATGAAGCAGTGATAGAGAACTGGTTTAGAGCCAACCTTTTTTCATTGTTCACATCAAACTTATCCTGAGTGTTATTTAAAGGGAAAAATAAAAACTCTTTTCTTCATCAATTTCAAAATCATCCTGCTATCTCAGATTCCTATCTACTCTTCCTAATCTCTTTAATTTTTAAAAAACAGATTTCTAGGGCTGGAGCAGTGGCTCAGTGGTAAAAGCGCTTCCTCGGCTTGCACGAGTACACGGGTTCAAATACCAGCACCCACATACACAACTAAGTGTCAGAGCAACGAAAGCCACGTGAAAAACTCAATAAAAATTGACTCTCCCTCTCTCTCTCACTGTCCTTCTCTCTTTCAAAAAATGAATTTCTATTTTAAATGTTTGTTTTTCATTTTTGTTTTAATAATCAACTTTACCATAATTAAATCAAAGGTAAAAAGTTCTAAAATTATGAAATTTTTATTCTTATGAGTTAAGTAAGACATTTGCTAACAAATATGCTGCCTGACCATAGAGGGAGCTGCTCCAGTACTTCTTTATTTGGACAGTCATTCAGTAATTTTCACTCCACAATGGCTTGCTACACCTACTTTCATATTATTTCTTTCTCCACTGAACTTTTCCTGAAGTACTACATTTACTCTTTGTAGGTTCATACTACTCTTGCTTATGAAAGCACTCTGTGTATGGGTGGCAGAATGATATTTCCTTAAGTAATTTCCTTTGTACCTTTTTGTTAACAAAAAACTGAGAAAATTTTCTACTACCTGATTTTTTTCCACTCCAGAATTAGCAATAACTATAAAGAGAACAGTAATAATCATCAAAAGTGAACATTGATTCTTGGTGCGGTCATCCTCAGGCCTTCTTTTTGGTGTTAAAAGCTGAAGTAACTTGTGATTTTTAAATCAATACTTTTAAACTGTATTTTATAACTCAAAGTTTTAATAGATATACTTCATTGCAGGCTTCAGAACAAGTCCCTTTGTTTAAAAAATTTAGGAAAATAGGAGTGTATTAAAGGATATTAGGGGCTGGTGCAGTGGCTCAGCAGTTATGGTGCTTGCCTGGCATGTGCACAGATGCAGGTTCAAACCCAGCACTAAGTACACAAGTGTCAGAGCAATGAAAGACACATGAAAAACTAAATAACATTGATTTTCTCTCTTTCTCTCTTGCTGTCCCTCTCTCTCTTAAAAAATATAAATAAAATAAAGGATATTAGGCAGGTTACAGAATACCTGGAAGGGCCAGAGAATTAGACAACTAAATTATGTACCCAGAATTCACAAATACATGTTGGGGCACCTCTTTGGAAACACCACAGCTGATACTGCTGGGCTCCCTCAGGAGCTAGCACAGACCATCCCATCAATCCTGCACCCTCCCTGTTTGGGAGGAGCTCATGTTCACACAGGAGGAGTATGGGCTCTTCTTTGTGACTCTCTGTGTGACTGATGGTAGCTTTTGTTGTTATTAGTTCCTACACTAAAGTCCCTCATGTATCTGCTTGCTCCTGTCCCATCACTTTTTACAGGTGCTTGCTTGTGGTGAAGCTGCATAGAAGGCCAAAAAAACAAGAATCTTGCTTCTACATGTTGGGGTGGAACACACAGTGTAAGCAATGATTTTTTTTTTCTAAGTAGGAAAGGTGTTCAAAGATGTGACTGCTCCTGCTGATAGCAGTCGCTCCTTGTCTTCCAACAATTACACTTTCAATTGTTAACTAATGTTGCATCATGGTCTCCCACTACTAGACCATAGGGAGGAGGCAAAATTTACCACTACTTTCTTAGGGCTGTCTTTTGGTTCTTTAAATGAAATTGATATAGAATATATTTGTAGGGAAAGTATACAAATTTACATCAATTTTGTGTGACTCAAGAGCCCTCATAATGAAATGATTGAAGAATTGACAAAATTTTAATGCTTTTGTAATACATTGAACATAGAGGGGCAATTTTGGAAACATAAATCATGTGGGGAGGCAAAAGGAAAAATGAAAATCATTTAACAAAGTTTGCTTATACAGAATTCTCAGAGTTAAAACTTTCCATCAGAAAATGTTTCTTTTCTTTTTTATCCCCTGATACAGGGAAGGTACTGTTTTCAGAAAGAAAAAGGTAGATTAGATTGCCTGTTTGCATCTGTTGGTTTTTAAGTGCCTTAAACCCTTTAAGCTCAAGTGGAATATTTTGGGGTGGCATATTCTTTCACCTTTCAGCAATTATTGTGTATTAAAAGGTGAACACACCAACTGTCCTTATGACAAACAGTGCACATCACTGTTTAACCACTGAGTGCAAAAATTTTGAGATCAGCTTTTTTAGTTCCATCAAAATGATACATTGATCTCAGATTCTGTAAAAAAGACACCACCACTGTTCTATCCTATACAAATTGAAAGAACAAAGAATGGATAAAAAGGAAAATTAGGATAAATATATAAATGTGAATATAAACTTAAGCAAATCAATGGCACATGCAGAAAGGAGGTAAGGAATATAGCATCCTGCCTGTTTCTATAACTTGATTTGAGGCCGTGTGTAGATTTCATAACTTCTCTAAGCATTTGATATTTCCTTACCCTTGTCTGGCACTTCCAATGTTCATGATTTGATGTGATGAGGAGATTAAATTTTCATTGTTGGGGATCTAACCATGATGGCACTTCCTGAATGAAGCTCTGAAGGTAATCCAAAGTATTCCATGCTTTTTCACCATTGGACATGACAGTAGTAACAAGTGTTCAAAAGAAGCCTTCACCTTTCAGACTTACTCCTCTATATACCTAAGGTAGAAAACCAAAGTGCATACATTTTTAATATAGAAGAACTGCATTATATATTGGCTGCTATCTTAGAAAATGACACATGTAATTATCAACATTTAAGCTTCTCAAGATATCCATCAACTATTATATTGCCATTTTGCTTTGTACAGAAGATGTGCTCCAAATGCTTATGTGTGAGAAGTTATGAAATCTGCACATGGCCTCAAATTAAGCTATAGAAACAGAGATGTTTTGGCCATTCAAGAAGATTATATAGGAACATGTTATCAGCAAAAGAGACATCTTGACTTCCTCTCTTCCTACTTGAATTCCTTTGATTTTCTTCTCTTCTCTGATAGCTCTGGCTAGAGTTTCAAGGACTATATTGAATAAGAGTGGTGAAAGTGGACATCCTTGTCTTGTTTCTGAATTCAGTACAAGTGCTTTCAGTCTTTCTCCATTAAGCATAATGTTGGCTATGGGTCTGTGATAAATGGCTCTTACAAAATTGAAGTATCTTCTTTTGATCCCTTCTTCTCCAGAAGATGTCTAGAGCTTATAAACGATTTCACAAAGTGGCTGATCAATACTCATAGTTGTTAGCTTTGCTACACTCCAGCAACAAGTCCACTGAAGAAGAAATCAGGACATCTGACCCATTAATAATATCCTAAAAAAAAATACTTGGTCAACAATCTAACAAAGGATATTAAAGACCTCTACAACGAAAATTATTGAACATTAAAAAAAGAAATTGCAGAAGACCTGAGCAGATGGAAAAACATTCCACATTCTTGGTTAGGCATAATCAATATAATCAAAATTGCCGTTGTACTGAAAGCCCTATACAGCTTCAATGCATCAAGATACCAATGACATTCTTCACGAATATAGAAAAAGCAATTCTCAAATTTGTATGGAATAACAGAAGACCCAGAATAGCCAAAATATTACAGAGC
The DNA here is from genome assembly GCA_004027875.1 of Aplodontia rufa. Classification (NCBI taxonomy): domain Eukaryota; kingdom Metazoa; phylum Chordata; class Mammalia; order Rodentia; family Aplodontiidae; genus Aplodontia; species Aplodontia rufa. The sequence continues at coordinate 53,768 of PVKS010009505.1, read as the reverse complement.
AAGAAAGAGGAAGCAGAAGGTATTACAATTCCTGACATGAAATTATACTATATGGCTATAGTAACAAAAACAGCATGGTATTAGAATCAAAACAGAAATGAAGACCAATGGAGCAGAACAGAAGATACCAAAACAAACCCTCAATCTTTAACCATCTGATATTTGACAAAGGGAGCAAAAGCATAGTGTGGAAGAAAGACAGCCCATTCAAGAAATGGTGCTGGATGGGGCTGGAGTGGTGGCTTAGTAGCTTTGGCGCTTGCCTGGCAAGCATGAGGACCCGGGTTCAAACCCCAGCACCACACACAACCAAGTGTGGAGCAACAAAGGCCATGTGAAAAACTAAATAAAGTTATTTCTCTCTTTCTCTGTCTCTCTCACTGTCCCTCTCTCTTTAAAAAAATGGTGCTGGACATACTGGACAATCATATGCAGACACATAAAATTGGATCCTTACCTCTCCCCCTGCACAAGAATCAAATCAAAATGGTTCAAGGATCTGGAAATTAAACCAGCAACTTTATAATTGCTTGAAGGAAAAGTAGGATCAACACTACATGACATAGGTGTCAGCACCACCTTCCTTAACAAGACTCCCATTGCACAAGAATTAAAGCCAAGAATAAATGAATAGAATGCCATTAAACTGAAAAGCTTCTGCACAGCTAAAGAATTAGTCAAGAATGTCAGGAGAGAACCTACAGAATGGGAGAAAATCTTTGCCTGCTACACCTCAGACAGAAGGGTAATATCCAGAATATACAAAGAACTCAAACAATTGAACACCAAAACCACAAATAATCCAATCAATAGATGGGGTAGGGAGCTAGATAGAAATTCATCAATGGAGGAAGTCCAAAAAGCCCATAAATATATGGAAAAAAAAGTTCTACATCACTAGCAATCAGAGAAACGCAAATCAAAACTTCACTGAGATTCTACCTCACTCCTGTCAGAGTGGCATAAATGAAGAATATGAACAATGACAGATGCTGGAAGAGCTGTGGGAAGAGAGGAACACTGTCACACACTGGCAGGACTGGAAGTTTGTGCAGCCACTCTGGAAAGCAGTGTGGAGACTCCTCAAAAAAGTAAGGCTGAAACCACCTTATGACCCAGCTATCCCACTCATGGGTATTTTCCCAAAAGATCTAGAATCTTTTTATTTTAGAGATACAGCTTCTTCAATGTTTATAGCAGCTCAATTTACTATAGTTAAACTATGGAACCAAACCAGATGCCCCTCATTGGACTAGTGGATTTAAAAACTGTGGTATATGTATACCATGGAATTCTACTCCGCTAATCAGAGAAAAAAAATCATGATATTTCCAGCCAAATGGATGGAGATAGAAAAAAATTATGCTGAGTGAAATATCCCAAACTCAGAGACTCATGGGCCAAATATTTTCTCTCATATGTGGAAGCTAGAATACAATCTGAAACACACTGATAGTTGGCTAAGCTAATGACCTCAACATGGGTAATTTTTTACACAAGCAGGGGGAATCTTGCCTTGACAGTGGGGGATGAAGAGAGGGTGTCAGGGAGTGAGGGAGGGAATAGGAGGGATATCAAGGAAGCTGGAGGGAGGAATTATGAAAGTTATCAACCCAGTGAGGAACCTTCAACTTCCATAAGAAACCCAATAACATGGGGCAAAGTAGGGGAAAGTGTGGGATGGGGGAAACCCAAAGGGAAGAGTCCACGGAATGGCATCAGCCTCGCCTTGCTCTGTCATTATGCATGTATTTATGATTGTATGGCAATGATTCCCTCCTAAATGTAAGACTATCTTGAACTAAAAAAAAAAAAAAAGGAAGAAGACTGTGGTTTCTTTATGATACTATATTTTACTTCAAATTATAAATATATTGCATATTACAAAGAACATGCATTTAGATATAAATCAGTGGGATAAAGATGATTTTCAGAGTGATTTGGTAAAGGAGAGACTGAACAAAAGAGACTTCAGCAGATGAAAAGAAAGGTAAGGCTTAGACTTGTGACTATGATCAAAGGAAGGATTTGATGAAGGAGTGCTTTGTTGAGGTCCTTAGGCAGGAACCTGAGTGAAAACCCTTTTTGTGGCTTCATGTGATGCTGATATTCAGGCACATTGCCAATGGGACCCAACCTCTAAATCATTCTATTATACAAGTCATAGTTTCTCATGTTGCTCCTATGAGTTTATGATAGCTTTCTCTGCCTTTTATAGCACACTTAACGGGGTGAATTCTTCATGTCAGATAATACCTTTAGGTCTTTTTAAAAGGATGTCAATCCATCTGATTTTTCTACACAGGAAAGTCTACACAAATATGTGTAAAGTGTTCACTTCTCCTGCTTTACAACTTTAGAACAAACTTAGAAAGAAATTAATGATAGAAGCAGAAAATTGAATTATGGGAAAACAAAGGGTTAAGATCCAACTTTTGTAAAAATCACCGCCAATATTTAGTTTGTATTATATCACTTTCTAAAACAGCAAAAAATTCAGATCATTTTGTCATTAAATAATATTAATTTTAAAATGTACTTTTCATTGAATTTAGTCTAATTGACTAAACAAATTCCAAATAATACCTGCTACAGTTACATAATAGGAAATACAATATTCACATTAAGATATTCATCTATTTTTAAATTGCCATCATTTTCACTGGTTTCAAGTCAGTATAATTGCAAAGTTAGAGACAAAGTTAGCTGAATAAACTGTCCACTATTCACTTGTCTTTCATTTCTTTTAATCTTAACATATTATTTTCCTAAAAGGTTTCCAGGGGAAGAATGAGATTAAAATAAAAAAGTTTATAAACTTTTCCAATTACACTTTCTTGAAAGCAGGGTATAGTAAGTACAATAAAGATATTAGTAATTAAAATTGTTATTATAATTTTAGTAGCTAACTTTCAATAATAGCTGTTATAGAACATTTGCTATGTACTAATACATTTTCTCCACATTTTTATTGGTGCATTATCATTGTGTATGTTGGTGGGATTTGTTGTTACATACTCATACAAGCATATGATATAGAAATATATTTTGGTTAATACACTTTAAATGCTTTACATTAAATAACTCATATAATCATTTTAAAAATTTAATGAGGTAGGTACTATTATTATCATAGTTTTCAAATGGTGGAACAAAACCACAAAAAAGTTAAATAACTTGCCTGAGAAAAATCCTACTAGTTATTAGAGAGTCATGAGTCAAACCTAGTCTCTTGAGCCCTGAAATCCTTGCTTTTAGACAACATTTTTTAATACCTCAAGAAAACCTTCCTTAACCCAGTTGGTATACTATCTGATCTTTGTACATCTCCCTTGTGACACTATCCACCTCGGTATGTGTTGTCCTGGTGAGCTTATTGAGGACTGGACTTAGATATTCTGCCTGTGTTACTATTTCGTCTCTCACAGTACCCACAAGATAAGAATTCAAGTTTATAAGGTTGTATAATTTGATGACCCTCTGTAGGGAACCATCTTCCTTTAGTTTTCCTGGGGCTTATTTTATTGAGGTATTTGTGTACATGTCACCTCCTTAGAGAGACCCTCTGTAAACTTTCAACCTAATGGAAAATCAGCCCCATACAATTTCTGCCTTCAAAGTTTGTTAAATTGTTTTTTTGCCTTTAGTTTTTCATTTTCTCCTGACTGTGATTTTTCTAATTTGTTAACTACTTCACCATCTACATTGTGATTGTACATTTCATGAGAAATTTCCTTTTGTTCACTTCTTTATCCCATGTGGTTAAAAAAGTGATAAATGTTTAATGAAAATTTATTCAGTAAAAATTAGTGAATAATTCCTGGATAGAAAGAATTCTTATCTTGACAAGTTATAGGAAACGCACAACAAAGGTTAATTTTAGGGAGGAAATCTGGACTGATTAAAAAAATGGGGAAAATGAGCCAATTTTTTCTGTTGAAAAATTTTTCAATTTTCTGGATTTCATAAAAGTGCATATAAACAGTTATATTATTTATAGTCAAACTAAAATGTCTGGTAACTACCTTCCATTCCAAATCAAATTTTTGTGGCATTTATGCAATATAAACACTATATAATATTATAAATTATACTGTCTGATATTAAATTCTAAATTTTATCCACAAATCCAATTACAAATTTTATACTCCAATGAGTCACGCTGCTAACACTTTGAATTTATAATAGAGTTACTTTATAAATTTGAGATTTTTTGGTTGTACTTACTAACACAACAGCAAAGCTGCCTCCATTTGTTAATTTTCAATTAATATCTGATAATACATTTTAAAAGCTAACCACTTTTCTAACTGAAAAAATTTTCTTTTTATTTAGTACTTTAATAATATCAATGTTAAAAATGTATTTTTTAGTGAGACAACATAAAATTCTTTTAATGGATAATATATGAAATGTGACTTTATAATACTATTTCACTCAATTTATTGTCACTTCAAAAGGAAGGATTCTAATATTTTAAGCTTCAATTTTATTGTAAGTACTCACAAAGACTAAATTTGCTGTTAATTGGCATATTTCTATCTTCATTTTCATGAAGAATGAATAAACACAGTTATCTGACTTTAGTTATATTTAATAAGAAAATTTTGAAAAAATCATAAAATACAAAAAAGTATTGCAAAATGTGAATCAGTAGCAGTGACCTTTCTGAAAAGCTGTGGTAACATTAATCATGTTATCTATACAACGTATACAAATTAACTATTTTTCCAATAAAATATTACATTAACTGATTATTTACCAAAGATAATGTTAATTTCTATGCAAAAGGCATTAAAGCAATCTCACAATCACAGATTTTTCACTAAGATAATAACTTGAAGCACAATTTCATACAGAAGTTCATATGTGCATATGAACATATTAAGTATTCTATAACACTGGGAACTGGGAGCTATGTTGATCATAACCTTCAACTAAAGTCCCCCATACCTCTTAAAAAAATCAAAATCCTTTTCCTGTGCTTTTTTTCCACTTATTGACAAATCCTTGTTCCAGTTGCCTCAGGCTGTAATATTCACTCAATTTCCTTTCCACATAAAAAAACAAACATTATATGTGCACATAAATTTAATAATGTTAATGTATTCATTCCAAAGAGCTTTATTTGCATAAACAGATTTTCATTACCAGAGCTGGAATGCATTCATTCATTCACTCATTCATCTACTCAATTATTCTTCCCCTTCTTCATTTACCCATTTACCCATTCAGCCACTCATTCAACAAGAGATAGGATTTTTGTGAATGATTAGCGTATTAGTAGAGATTTCAAATATGCAATGAAAGGGGTTCCTGGGAAGGTCATGAGATAGTGCATTCCAGGTAGAAGGTCTGGAAAACATATAGGTATTGAGGCAGGAATGAGCAGAACTATTGGGGGAACAGCAAGGAGTTCAGCTAGCTGCAGTAAAGAATGAAAATTGTTCAAAAGATAAATGATGAAGAATGACAGGGAGTGAGGCTATAAAACCTATGACTTTGTGAGGAGTGTTAATGTAGTACTGAGTTAGATGGGGCACTATGTTTTAAATGTTGTCTGTGCATGCTATGTTGAAAACATATTGTAAGATGCAAGAATAAAGATGGAAATAGGTAGATACTGGAATAAACACAATAAGAACAGTCAGTCTCAGAAGACCAAGATATCACAACAATTAAGAATAGTAATGGTCTTACCATGGGAAAAGTTCAATTGTAAATCTTTATATTTGTTTTTCTTTTGTCTGTTAGGCAAAAGAAGTTATGAATCTGAAAATTATGATAACCTAGACTGGGTATGGTTGGGCACTATTGTAATCCCAGTGGCTCAGGAGGCTGAGGCAGGAGGATCACAAGTTCAAAGTCAGCTTTAGCAACTTAGTGAGTCTCTAAGCAACCTAGTGAGACCCTGTCTCATAAAAAATAAAAGAGAAGTGCTGAGGATGTGCATCAGTAGTTAAGTACTCCTGGGATCAGTTCCTGTTTATCCATCCCTAATAATAATAATAATAATATAAGCAACAAAAATAAGAGAATTGGCACATATTGATATATTATTTCTTCAGAGAACTGTTCAAATTCAAGAATAAGGGCATAGACCTCTAGACTGCCAAGTCTGCTTAAAGCCTCAGACATAAGGCACAAGTTGGAGTTCCTCAGGGCTATTCTCATTTCTAATCAATTGGCTACAGATTTGGAGGTCCCCATGACTACCCTCAGATTCTATAACTAACCAGAACAACTCAAAGAATTTAGGAACGTGCCATATTTGTAATTTCACTTTTATCATAGCAAAATGATACAAATCGAAACCACCAACTAATGAGATATATTGGATAAAAACACAAAGCTTTCTAGGTCCTAGGATGGGTTGCTTTCCCAGCATTGAAATGTGGCAATATGAAAAGGAGGTATTATCAAACCAGTAAGCTCACCCGGACTTCAATATATCCAGGTGCTTCATTATATAGGCCTATGTGTTTAACCTCAATGTTTAGCTGTTTTCTTCTGAGGTCAAGTTGCTATGCCCCGGTTAAAAAATACCAAGTCTACAACCACGATTGGTGTTTCTGCATAGTCTCCACTTTATGGCTATCATATGTGACTGGCATTATTATGATTCACTTAATTTGCATGAAATTTGAACAACAAAGAGATTTGGGAAATTCCAAAGAGTCCAGAAGTTATCTACCAGGGGCTGACATGAAGGCCAGATATCTCTTTAAATAAGACCAATTCTTTATTATTCTACTGATATTAGTGTTACTGCAAGCAATAACAAAAATAATGATAATAAAAATAATTCAAAGTATTTAGGAAATTTGCACATAGTAACTTATAACTTGTTTATTTCTCTTAACAACTTTGTAAGGATATTATCTGTACATAGATAAAGAAATTGAGTCAGAGATAATTAATTTGTCTAAGGTGTAAGAGCAAGAAGGATATGGAAATAGGATTGAATCTGTGCTTTAAATAGCAATATAGTACTGCCTGTCTGTTGAGATACCTGACACTGTCTGGGAACAGGAAATCAGCATTGGAGGGCAAGGCAAGCAGGAAACGAATGCCAAAGGGGTTAACTTTCCCGCACCTCTGGGCTTGTTGGGAATGGTCAATCCATGGAAGGGGCTCTAAACCAAATGGTGCCAAATGCATGTGACATTTCTTTTGAATCTTTAATGTCTTGAAATACTTCTGTTTCTCCATTCTGCTTTCTCTCATATTCCTTACAACCACTATTTTAAATGTTCTTCACACCTTTTAATGCACTCAGAAATAGCAATCAAAGCCTCTTCTGCTGTAAATCTTGGGAGAAGAGGATTTTATGATCTTTGGAACTTTAAATAGCACATAATTTTGAGAAGAGATTAAATGCCATGTTTCTGGCCCTTTTAGAATTCCTTAGCTTCATGTCAAACAAATATCTCAACCTCTAAGAGCCAAAATTTGATTCACTATTTATAGATATCCACAGAACCTAAAGAAAAATCTTAGGAGTTGGGAATAGGAGTGGGTGAGAAAAAAGAGGGGATAGATATTTCTTTCAACCCAGCAATGATACACTTCAGGGCTCTGTTCTCTTTGTTCTGCCATCTGTGCACCATTCCTAGGCAATCTCTGAAATGCTTACAGTTTTACCTATTGGTTTTGGTTTTGAGAGACACCCCTGGCATCTACCAACTGATATCTTTTCTGCTCTTAAAAACTAGACTACAGTGTCTCCTACTTAGTATGAGCAATTTTATAGAATATCAACATCAAGCAAGATCACCCTGTGCCTGACATAAATGATACTATTTGTAATCATGTTTAGCTACAGTCCAAAGTTAGACCATTGAGAAATCACAGAAGGACCAAATATCCTTCTCCAGGCTAATAAAACTAATTGGTGCTTCACCAATTACAGCTCTGTCCGTACTTCACTTCTTCAACTTGGTAGACAAGCATTATTAGGGTATTGTCTTAATCTGTTCTACTGTAACAGAATACTTGGGACTTCATAGTTTATAAACAGAAATGAATTGGTTTACAGTTCCAGAGGCTGGGAATTTGAACATTAAGGCACCGATTGGTTTGGCAATTCTGATTCCAGGATGGAGGTTTGAACACTGACTCTCTGACCTCCAGTGAGAAGTGCTGCATCTTCACATGGTAGAAGATAGAAGGACAAAGAAATGAAAGGGGGCTGAACGTGCCATTTTACAAAGGCACCAATCCTGCCGTAAAGGGTTGGCTCTCATAGCTTAATCAGTTCCCAGCTGCCACCCTATTGTGATGGTGTTTAATTTTTTACATAAATCATATAGGAGAGAAACATTCAAACCACAGATGGTAGGGTGTCATAGAATTACTCTGCTTTCTGCAAATCTCCATTCCAGCACATGTTTCTTTGAACCTTGTACAAAATCTCCTTATATAAAGCTAGCTCCTAATCTAAGAACTTTCTAATACTTGTTCATTAAGACACCCCTCAGTTTTCCATGGTACATGGCTTTCTTCACTGGGAGAAACTATTGACTGCAACTGCATTTTACCATAAGAGTATTCCTTGTGGTCTTTGACAGGTGAGCATTAATAGTGTACTTATTTCTAATTTGCTATTCCTTGTGAAATACAGAACTATATATAAACTATCTAAAATTTCAAGGCCTGTTTCACAGCTATCTCATAATTTGTGTATTCCCTAGAAATAATATGTATCTATTTCATTTACATTTCTAATGATCTTTATTATACTTCATGATAGAACTACCTCAAGTTTTGAATAAATAAATATAGGAATATCTTGTTAATCAGCACACTGGCAGGGAAAATCCTCTATTCCAGGCAAACTGGAACAATTTGTTATATGTATCAACATACACTTTCCAAACGTCTTTGAAATTTACATGTCTATGTCAGAGCTAATACCACTTCCTAAGTCCAGATTTTTCATAATGTATCACTTGTCTCCCAGAAAATGTTCCTTTTTCTACTTCATTATGCAGAGTGAACAAGGTGTAAGTCAGATCAAGTTTTAGGTACTTTCATTCTAGCATTATTAATTATCCTCATATTGTTTTTAGGATAGCATCCAAATAACTCTTCTATCTCTATAACAGTAACAAATGTTGGAAAATTACAGCCAAATGCAGCCAGGGAAGAAAATTTTTATTAGAAAAATAAATTATCTATTCATTTACATATTATCCAAGACTGCTTTTTTAAGTCCAAAGGCAGAGACAAGTACTTGTACCAAAGGCAGAGACAAGTACTTGTACCAAAGGCAGAGACAAGTACTTGTAAAAGAGACATTATAATACCTGGCCTTTTCTAAGACATGTTTTCTGATGCCTGCTACTTAAAGCATGGAACACAGGGGCTTAAGGGGTGGCTCAGAGGTTACAGTGTTTGCCTTGCATGCAAAACGATGTAGGTTCAAACCACAGCACCGTGTATACAACGAAGTGTCTGAGCAACGAAAGCCAAATGAAAAACTAAATAAAATTAATTTTCTTTTTCTCTTCTCTTTCACTCTTCCTGTCTCTCTTTAAAAACAAAACAAAACAAAACAAAAATGTGGGGGCACAAACTCATGTCAGCCCAAACACTGTGATGAGATAAAATTGAGAGGAAAGATCTAGCATTTTTATAACTATTGGACAGAGTAAACTTATGTATGCTGAATATGCTGACTGAAAAAAATAGTATTAGTTTAAGCTTTTATTTTTAATATTTTATTTTCATATTAATTCATAGTTATTTTATTGAAAAATAAATAATGCCTGACACATTCATGTGTGTGTGTATATGCACACACATACCTGTACATGTGTGTGTAGAGGGAAGCTTCTTCATATCAGATAGTTGGGAAGAGCATGTTACACACTTCTGTCCCCATTTATCTTATATCATCCCCCTGTGGATCCTGTGTTCAGCACTTCTGGATTTTATTTCTTCAATGGATCATTCTGTCTTTTGGGACTTTATTCATGTCATTTCTCTCCCTTCAATCTCTTACTGCACCTCTGCCTTAATTTTTCATCTGGCCAAATATTTTTCAATATCAATTCAAATATCTCTTTTTCTTCAATATTTCCTTTTTCACTTCACACATTTCATGAAAAATAAAGAAGATTCTCTTTTGTACACGCATTGGTAGCTTCTCCATACCCTGTAGTGATGTGACTATATTGCAGATATTAGTCCTGTGACTGTAGATTCATAAATGGCTATTATATTAAAGAACTATGGAAATAAGACCTCGACTCTATGGCATCTGTGTATATGCCACATGTCTAACCCATTTAATAGGAGCTCAGTAGCTATGTATTTGGTGAGTAAACAATTGAACTGGAAGTCAGTATTAGAGGTGAAATTTATGAGTAATTTGAAAAAATAGAGAGACAAAGTTCTTGAGGCTGCTAGGGTGAACCCGGGCAGGAGGGCAAAGGGCTGGAGCAAAGTGATATAAAACAAAACCCTTGCATGGGTGGATTGATAGAATGCAAGGCAGTGAAATGGAAATAGTTACACTTTGAAAAACAGAGGGGTAAAATACAATAATTTCATGACAGAAGTAACTTTTTTGGTCCTCAAAAAAGGGCAAAGCAATCATGCCCTTACATTAATATTAACAAGAATAAATACCAATGGTGCTGTGGTCACTTTTAATATATGAATTTATTTACTTCTCAAACAGCTTTATGACTAAGTACTTTCATATTCTCAGTTTGTAGATGAGAAAACGGGATGAAAGTCAATCAAAAGAGTAAGAGGCTAAGCTGTTTGAATCAATGATTTGGTCAGTTATCTGGGGAATTCAGACAATGAAGGTAATGAAATACTTTTTAATCTTTCCTACATAGGTTTGTGTTAAGATTTGCTCTTTATGAAAAAGCGTCAATCTTGTTCTTGGTTCCCTTTCAGTTGATGAAAGGTTTTCAGTTCTCTGTCAAACCTGTGTTTGTGCACTTTGCTTTCCGGCACTTTGGACATCTCCAGCCAGAGCTGCACAGGACTGCTTTCCCCATCGCCTCCTCCCCAAAGCCATTCATGCCTGACCACTAGACATCCTGGTGGCCAAAGGAAGAGAAAGCTCTTTTTCTTATGATGCTACCACAAGTTCCAAAATCTAAATAATTTGTCAAGTTTTTTTAACAGCAGTTATTATTTCAAAGAGGCTTAAATTATTCAATTTATCTAATTCAATGTGTCCTCAAATCAATGACTCTTCTTCATAGTCTTATTAAGATATGCAGGCTATTAATGACCCACATTAATTAACTTTATATATTTGTCACATGTAAATGAGTGAATTTCTTTATTGTACAGCACTAGTAGAAGCAGAATCATTTGAACTTATCCTGTAAATCTTTTTGTATTCATAGTGATTATTCTTTAATGAAATTAATTAATTGCATTTGTTATATTATATAAAATCATCACACACATTAACAGTTTTTGTGCTAATATTTCTTAGAAAAGACATTGTGAATTCTTGTTACATTATTTTAGTATAAATATAGAAAGCCAGGTTTTAAAAGGAAAAGAAGCCTATTCAAACTTAAAAATTTAGAGACATTTTATGATATTTAAATCATTTCCTGTCTCCCAAGAGGCAGTTAATTATGATTCGCCAAAGGAAACGCTCATATTCACATTTTACTTGATACCCTAGATGACAATTCAAGCTCAGATGTTATTTTTTCCCCATGAATTCTTCTCCTGGGGCAAAACCATGGCTCAGCATCCTCTCCTGCTCTTTCTGTAATTTCTTCATATTTCCAAGGAAATATTAAGCCAAAACTCTTGGGAATAAGTGAATCCAGAACTATATCACTGCTTCCTCAACAGAAAAACGGCAGGCAGAAAACACAACAGTGACTTGCGTTTGGCTGTCCTTGTGCCACAGCACCAATGCAGAGCACTATGTTGAGCTGAAATGAAGCTTAGGAGATAATTCAGAGATTTCTGGTAGAATCTGAGTAAGCTTCAGATGAGGAGGGATACTGCAAATTAATAGAAGAGAGATTTCTTGAAACTTCCCCAAATGTATTTGTTTACTCCATACAGTGTGAGCAAAATTCATTGCTAACCTTCATTTAGTTGGATTTCAAGGATGTAGCAGTTGAGAGACAGACTCAGTCGCAGGTCTCTGGGCTCTTACTGTCTCCGGGCATTGGTATGGATATTTGTCTTCTTCACTTGCTTGTACGTCTGTGAGTGCATAGATCATGGTTGTCCTGTTCAGCTTCCTTATAGGCATCCTGCTTCCAATGTAGCAGGTACTCAAAATGCATCTATTGATTTGTGTTAGAAATGCATACATGGATGCTTAGACTCAAGTGATCATTGCTAATAAAATACATACAAATATTGGACTAGAAAAAAAAATCCCTTGCTGAGATTCTCTAGTGTACTACTCAGGTTTGTGAGCTCCAGCTACAGAATTTCCTTCAGACTGTTTGCTACCGATGAGTAAACATGCAAACTATTAATAAATAAGAATCTCTCAATTTGGGGAAATTTAAAAAATATTTAAAGCATGCTAACAATAGAGATGTGATGATTTTATTAAAATAGTCTTGACCCAGAATAGAAAAACTAAAGAATGGAAAAGGAAAAAATAGTGAATTATGCTGAATCAAAAAAAATTATAACAAATGCATTTGTGTGTACATTTTACTAGGTCAGGACACTTATGGTAGACTCAAGAATCAGAACTCATTCTGTGGGGGCTGGAGCAGTGGCTCAACAGTTGTAGTGCTTGCCTGGTGTATGAGGACGCGGGTTCAAACCCCAGTACCACATACACAAGTGTCCAAGCAACACAAGTCACATGAAAAACTGCATAAAATTGAATTTCTAAGGGCTCATTCTGTGGCCCTTGCTGATTTTTGCAGGGGTAATATTTGAGATTTAACACTCACCCTCTTCCATTTGGGTGATTCTGGTGGCCTTGTTCCATTGTTTTCCTCACAATGTCTTCCTATCTATTGTTCATATAACCTAAGTGCTTGATTCTAGGTTTGAAAGGGAAACAGGATTTCCTTTCCATTGTGGAGAAAATAATCCTGAGCAACAGATGCTTTTAGCCAAAGCTCCCCATTTCTTTCTATCCTACTGGAAAGAAGAGTACAGTAAATCAAGTAAGCAGTTTTACACAAGGGTTGGTAAAGAAGCCCCTTAGATTGAGTCTCTTGTTAGAAAAGTTTCACTTGGGAGAGTATGATAGGGCTAGAAAACCCTGAGCAGGGAAGGGTTACATACTACAATCTGAATCACATATACATATTTAGATCTATGTCTCAAATTTGTATTAATTATCTTTTTCCCAAATCAAATGAACATGATTTAAAATAAAGAATATAGTGATATGGGGGCTGGAGCTGTGACTCAGAGGTTGGAGTGGTTGACTGGTTGTGCGAGGACCCAGGTTCGAATCCTAGCACAACATGCACAACTGTCTGAGCAACGAAATCCTGATGCAAAACATAAAAAAAAGAAAAAAGAAAAAAAAAGATTCTTTCTCTCACTGTCCCTCTCTCTCTAAAAAGAAAGAATGTAGTGATACGAAAGAATGACCTAACCAAATTTAGTGTGCATATGGAGTGTGTATGGTGATTTCAGGATTATATTTTCTCAATGAGTCAGAGACATACAATAGATTTGTAAGTAGTAATTTTGGATTCAGTGATTTGGAATTGCTTACCTAACAATCCATACAAGTTGTTCAGGATGTTTAAATTTTCATCACCCAGCAGTAGACACACACAAACATACCTAATTATGTTTCTTTTTAAGTGTTTTAAACATTATATGTGCATATATTTGGTACTGGGGATTGAACCCAGCAGTGCTTAACTACTGAATACATACCCAGCCCTTTTTATTTTTTTTTTATTTTGATACAAAGTCTCACTAACTGCTTATAGCCTTGCTAAATTGTTGGCTAGTCTTAAACTTGTGATCCTCCTTTCTTAGCCTCCCAAGTTTCTGGGACTACAGGTACATGCCATTGTGCTCAACATAGTTGACAATATTTAAAGTTTAAATCCAACTAGACTTCTATTTCTTATTGCTTTCAATAACTTGTTTTTTGGCTTTGACAATTATTTAATTTTCTAATAAAGAAAGTGACTGTATTTTACTCTGCTTATAATCATCGTTGAATTTGAGATGGTAGATATTCACCAATAGATTTTCTTTGTGTGAAGCTTTAAAATTGTGAGTGTGATTGAATATAAGAAACAACCAAAAAAGCTTTCAGCTAAATATATCTAAATCACTAATTTCAATGCTTTTGCTTTTTTCTCCTTTCAAAGAGCTTTCATTTAGCATCAAAAGATTGATGTAGCTTAGCTACATCAGACTAGATTAATATTAATAAGAGTATGTAGATGTTTTTATAGATGGGGCAGTATATGAAAAAATATTGGTAAAGAAAGATAACGATTTTAACAAAAATACTATGTATTCTGGGTCAAATCTTTTATACAAATGACAATATTTTTCTATATGTAAATTCATGTTCTCACACTGCTTTTATGGATACTATAAAGTTTTTAGCGTTCTTACTATTATACTTAGATTTCTGTGTCAGTATCTTTTCCCATTGGAAAAAAAATAGTATTTATTTGGCATATAGAATACTTACAGCTGTGAAAGAAGAAAAAAAATATAAAGTAAGCATAAAATGAACACAAACATTTGAGGCAAACAGAGATTCTTGTAGGTAAATAATGAGTTTGAAAGGAAGAATAAATACAAATCAGAGCATTTAATACAGAAATAATGCCAGAAGCAAATAGCTAATGTCTAGATGAAAGCAAGAAAGGAGGGAAGCAATTTTAAAAGAAAAAGAAAATGGAAGAAATAAAATATTTAAACATATGATTTTATAATTCCTCAAATGTTGTATTTTACTCCAAAAATATTCTAGTTATTTATCAGGACATTCTATAAATGAGCCCACCCCCAGTAATAGTTAAGACTGCAACTAAATTGGGAAAAAAGAGATGGGGGCTTTGATTTTAGGTTATTCCAAGAGGGGCTTCATGGTTTACTATAAAATAAAAGGTCGCTGTATAACTATCAACAGAACACATGTCAAGTAGATGGTCCATTTTAGTCCAGGTCGAGGACTACAATGCAGATTTTTTGCACATCTTGAGTCCTCTCCTGGAATCCCATTGTATGTGGATATATTCCACAGAAAATATCTATTCCTTTTGCTAACCGTAATAGAGCCAGTGTTTCTCAGACTCCCCGGGAGAATAGGAGGCATGTACAAGATATTGAGAGACCTGATTTCAACTCACTATGACAAAGATTCATAAAAGAACTAATCAATAAGAGTAATTTCAGGTCAAGTAAAGAGAAATAATAACTATAATTTTAAAAAGTGTAAAACATCTAACGTGTTCAGTTAGACATCATTCTAAGAAATTTATACATGTAAACTCAGTTAGTTTTAACAACACCGTGAGATACCAAATAGTTTCCTTGTTTTGCTACTCTGGAAACTGAGAAGTTAAATTCTCTAAATTCACTGAGCTTGTAAGAAACTAAGTATAAATTTAAAATGAGTAGGTACAAAGTTTTAACCAGTACACTTGAGTATCTCTGGATGTTTTATAAATAATAATGAACACTGAATATCTAAAGTCTTCAAATACTAGAAAAGATAGCTGCAATGTTTCATAACTGTAGAAATGGTGGGATGGTACAAAATTTAGTGTGTTTAGGATGAAAGGGATAGAACTGAGACCAAATACGTTATCAGTAGCAAACAAGGATGCATAAGCAGAAGTGTGCTGGTAAATATTAACAATCAACTCTCAGCTTTACAATGCATACAAATGTGTGCATGTGTGCAGTAAATATAAATACACACATAGTTTGTGTCTATTTTGCTGATGTAGTAAGTATAGCACATGATTTAAAATAATAAAAAATATAATTGTAAGTTCTATACAGCCATCTGATGGTCACAAAATGCTTTTGTTTACTTCTTACTGAGTTCATTTGTCTTTGTGTGACCAGTTACAGCAACTCAACTGTGATTTAACAAAAGGAAATGCAACTCAATCCATTAATTTTTAAAAAGATTTTACTATAAAATATATGTTCTATTATTAAATTATTCTTGACCTTCATATTAATTATATTAGCACTGATGTTTAAGGCTCTGTATATCACAATTTAACTTGTCAGTAATGTGAATGGTAACAAAATTAGGTAATAGTCTTCAAATATTGAAAAAATATACCAAAATTTTCATGCTATTCATAATGTGAAAAATACACAGCCCATTTTTAACTATATTTTTTTGCCAGCTTTTCTCCATCACTTTGGAAAATCTTTCCAATCAACAACATCAAAAAATATATTAATCAAGCCTCGTTTAGTAACTTTTGCTGATTTCCATTATTTAAGTAATTGCTTTCAAGCTCTAACATGATGGTATTGATATTGGGATTGTAAGAGATAGGTGTGGCATACAATAGATATGATAGATAAATATAATCTTGAGCGTATAAGCAAAGATAAATGTTTTAAATAATTAGGTACTGATAAGTTGTTGGTATTTACTTTTTATTTTTTAATGGAATTTATTTTTTAAATTTATTTCTAATAATAATTGGGTTTAAAAACTGCCTCATGGAAGTCCAGTAAACTTCATAATTGGCTCTCAATATGAATTGACTTCAGCCTGTCGCTACTGAGAATAGCAAGATCTAGAACACCCAAAAGGGAAGCAAATACCATGAGAATAAATAGCACAAAAAAAATCAAAATTTCATATTGGAATGGCTCTAAAGCCAGTTTCTAATGTCTCTAGAGGACTGTGATGAAGGTGAGTGGAATCCAAATATTATATTAGACATTGGACAAAATCACCAGTTGGTTTCCAGGCATTCTTTTTTGGATTATATTCCTCCTATAGCACTGTTTTGGACTTCCATGTTGCCAAGAGAATAAACTAACACTTTTCTTGTATTCTCCATTTATCTGAATGTTGGAACATGTATAATTAGCAGGACTCTTGTCAACTGAAGTTTATTGAATTTGTTACTGTTTTTTTTTTTACCCAGACCAAAAGTTTGTACATCTGAACAATAATATTCCTTGTATACAAATCTCATATATGCACACAGAGCCATCAAATTTTGTCTGGTAAAGACACTAGAGAACAAGAATCCTCTTGTTGAGAGTTAGAGCCTGTATTAGCAGGTGGTTCATAGTGGATATCTCCTTTTCCTACTGTCCTTGACCTTTGGTTTTAAGAAATTCTCCTACTTCTTCACTTTCTGTAGTATCATTCAGTCCTATGGATTCATTAATCATTAACCATGTTGACCCCAACAATCCAAATATATCTTTCTAACCAATCCAAATAATAATAGCTGTCGTTTACAGAGTTCTTACCCTGCTAAAGACCATGCCAAATCACTTTATATACACCTTAAATTTTTTATAGTTACAAATTGAAAAGTACATTTTTATCCATAGGCTCTTTGAACTAAACATTTTAATGTGAATTCATAGTCATCACATGTCAACTTGCTTTTGCCCCAGTGTTCTCTGTGTCTAACTGCTATTCATCAGACTGATATAGCTGGAATCATCCTTCATTTTCTCCTTCCTTTCATCTTTAATGGTCAACAAATATTAAGGCCTACAGATTTTATCTTCAAGAGTTTCTTCATCCTATTCATTCTTCTCCACCCCTCATCCAGGCCACTACAATTTCTTGCCTAGGCTATTATAATAAAGTCTTACTATCTCTCTATTTATAAGCAAATTTATATACAACTACCAAAACAAAATCTCGAGGACACAATTCATTTCATACTTTTCCCTTACTTAGAATTCATCAATGATTTACCATGACATAGGGTATAAGGTGCAACAGTCTTATTTTTTTTGTATTAAGAGTATATAGAGATACAAATGAGAGGGAAACATTATCAAACCATCAATAACCAAGGTATATATACATAGTTATCCAGGGGTAATGCCCAAACATGGATGACCACCTTGAGTTTCACCTGTTGCAGTTACCCCCAGGAGAACTCTTGCATAAAATGGGTATCTCATGGAGTGATAACCTCTGCTTCTGAGATGGTTCGCCTATATTCCCACTCTCCAGTATCCTTGGAGATCTTCAAATGCCCTCCTCCCACCACCTCCCCCTCCCTACGCCTCCCAGTATTCTAGGGGACCATCCCCCTATTATGCTGACAATCATACAGTTTGAAGAAATTATTAGTTTAGCCGTTTAACCTACTGCTTCCCCATGTATTCTAGCTTCCACATATGAGAGAAACCATTTGGCTCTTGAGTCTCTGAGATTGGGTTACTTCACTAGACATAATTCTTTCCATCTCTGTCCATTTGATATCAAAAGCCATAGTATCGTCTTCTCTAATTGTGGAGTAGTATTCCATTGTATATGTGTACCATAGTTTTTGTATCCACTCGTCGAGTGAGGGGTATCTGGGTTGGTTCCATAGTCTAGCTATGGTAAATTGAGCTGCTATAAACATTGAGGTAGTCACATCACTATAATATGCTGATTCTAACTCTTTTGGGAAAATCCCCAGGAGTGGGATAGCTGGGTCATAAGGTGGTTCCATCCTTAATTTTTTGAGGATTCTCCACACTGCTTTCCATAGTGGCTGAACCAGTTTGCAGTCCCACCAGCAGTGTAACAGTGTTCCTCTTTCCCCACAGCCCCTCCAGCATCTGTTGTTGTTCATATTCTTCATTTTTGCCACTCTAACAGGAATGAGGGGGAATCTCATTGAAGTTTTGATTTGAATTGCCCTTATAGCTAATGATGTAGAGCATTTTCTCATATACTTACTGGCTTTCTGGACTTCCACTGGAGAGAAGTTCCTTTTGAGATCTTTAGCCCATTTGTTGATTGGATTATTTGTGGGTTTGGAGTTTAGTTTCTTTAGTTCCCTGTATATTCTGGATATTAGTCCTCTGTCTGAGGTGTAGCAGGCAAAGGGGTTCTCCCATTCTGTAGGTTCTCTCTTGATGTTCTTGACTAGATCTTTAGCTGTGCAAAAGCTTTTTAATTTCATTGCATCCCATTCATTTATTCTTTATTTTACCTCATGGGCCATGGGAGTTTTGTTAAGGAAGTAGAGGCCGACTCCTATATGATGTAGTGATGACCCTACTTCTTTTTCTAGTGAGTTTAAAGTTGTTGGTTTAATATCCAAGTCTTTGATCCATTTTGATTTAATTTTTGTGCACGGTGAAAGATAAGGATCTAGCTTCAGTTGTCTATATATGGCTGTCCAGTTTGTCCAGCACCATTTGTTGAACAGGCTATCTTTCTTTCAGACTATGCTTTTGCCCCCTTTATCAAATATCAAATATTTAAAGATATGGGGGTTTGTCTCCGGATCTTCTATTCTGTTCCACTGATCTTTGGTTCTGTTTTGAAACCAATACCAAGCTATTTTTACTACTATGGCTCTGTAGTATAATTTCAAATCAGGGATTGAGATACCCCCTATTTCTTCCTTTCTATAGAGTAATGTTTTGGCTAGTCTGGGCCTCCTGTTGTTCCATATGAACTGGCAAATTGCTTTTTCTATATCTGTGAAGAATGCCATAGGTATCTTGGTGGGGATTGCATTGAATCTGTATAAGGCTTTGGATAGAATGGCCATCTTTATTTATATTGATTCTGCCTAACCATGAGCACGGAATGTTGTTCCATCTACACAGGTCTTCTGTAATTTCTTTTTTTTAGTGTTTGATAGTTTTATTTGTAGAGATCCTTAACTTCCTTTGTAAGGTTAATGCCTAAGTATTTCATTTTTTTGGAAGTGATGGTGAATGGGAGAGATTTCCTGATGTCTTCTGCGGATTTGGTACTGGAACGCTAGTGATTTGCTGGAGTTGATCTTGTAGCCAGCTACTTTGCTAAAGTCTCCTATAAGCTCTAGGAGTTTTCTGGCGGATGTTAGCGGGTCTTCTAGGT
This sequence comes from Aplodontia rufa, assembly GCA_004027875.1. Taxonomy (NCBI): domain Eukaryota; kingdom Metazoa; phylum Chordata; class Mammalia; order Rodentia; family Aplodontiidae; genus Aplodontia; species Aplodontia rufa. The sequence continues at coordinate 33,772 of PVKS010009505.1, read as the reverse complement.
ATAGAATCATGTCGTCAGCGAATAGGGATAACTTAACTTCCTCTTTTCCTATATGAATACATTTGATTTCCTTGTCTTGCCTGATGGCTCTGGCAAGGGTTTCAAGGACTATATTGAACAAGAGAGGGGAGAGCAGACAGCCTTGTCTAGTACCTGAATTCAGTGGAAATGCTTTCAGTTTTTCTCCATTGAGGAGAATGTTGGCTATGGGTCTCTCGTAAATGGATCTGACATAATTAAAGTATCTTCCTTTGATCCCTATCATTTCCAAAGTTTTGAGCATAAAGTGGTGTTGAATTTTATCAAATGCCTTCTCTGCATCAATTGAGATGATTATATGATTTTTTATTTTAATTCTGTTTATATGGTGAATTACATTTATTGATTTGCTTATGTTGAACCAGCCTTGATTTCCGGTAATGAAGCCCACTTGATCATAATGTATTATCTTTTTAATGTGCTTCTACATCCTATTAGCTAAAATTTTAGTAAGGATTTTTGCATCAATGTTCATCAAGGAAATTGGTCTGTAGTTTTCTTTCCTTCATGTGTCTTTTTTGGGCTTTGGAATCAGTGTAATGTTTGCTTCATAGAAAGTGTTTGGGATTGATCCTGCTCTGTCAATTTCCTGGAAGAGCTTGTAGAAGATCTGTGTTAGTTCTTCTGTGAAGCCTTGGTAGAATTCTGCCGTGTATCCATCCGGACCTGGGCTTTTCTTTTTTGGGAGAGCTTTGATTGCTGCTTCAATTTCACTTTCTGTGATAGGTTGGTTGAGGTTTTCAATGTCCTCCTGTGTTAAAGAGGGGATGTCGTGTGTGTCCAAGAACCTTTCCATGTCTTCCAGGTTATCATATTTGGTAGAGTATAAGTTTTCAAAGTATATTCTGATAATCTTCTGTATCTTGGATGGGTCTGTGATGATATCCCCATTTTCGTCTCTGATTTTGTTGATTTGCTTCCTTTCATTCCTTTTGGTGAGGTTGGCAAGAGGTCTGTCGATTTTGTTGACTCTTTCAAATAACCAACTCTTGGATTCGTTGATAGATTGTATAGTTTTTTTTGTTTTCAATTTCGTTGATTTCAGCTCTGATTTTGGTAATTTCCTGTCTTCTGTTAGATTTAGGGTTGGATTGTTCCTCCTTTTGAAGTTGTTTAAGTTGAAGCATAAGGCTATTAATCTGAGCTCTTTCTAGATTTTTGATGTATGATCGAAGTGCTATAAATTTACCTCTTAAGAAAGCCTTCATACTGTCCCAGAGGTTTCAGTATGTTGTTTCTCCATTCTCATTCAATTCCAAAAATTTGTTAATCTCTGTTCTCGTTTCCTCTCTTACCCATCCTTCGTTTAAGAGGTAATTATTCAATGTCCAAGTATTAGAATAGTTTCTGTTGTCTCTCTTGTTGTTCATTGCTAAAATCATAGCATTATGATCTGATAGAATACATGGGATTATTTACACTTTTTTATATTTGCTGAGATTATCCCAGTGAACTAGGGTGTGGTCTGTTTTAGAGAAGGATCCATGCACTGCTGAGAAGAAGGTAAATTCAGCTGTCTTAGGATGGAATATTCTGTAAATGTCTGTTAAGCCCGATTGTTTGATAGAGTAGTTCAGATTGGAGACATCTTTATTGATTTTTTGTTTTGATGATCTGTCTGGAGTTGATAGTGGTGTGTTGATGTCCCCCAGGATTATTGTGTTGAGATCGATGAGGGGATTAATATCCTTAAGGACTTTTGCCATATATATTGGGGAGGTTGTAATTGGGGGCATAAATGTTCATTATCGTTATATCTTCTTGATGGACTGTACCTTTTAGTATGATAAAGTGACCCTCTTTGTCCTTTCTGACTAGTTTTAGTTGGAAATTAGTTTTGTCTGAAATTAGAATTGCTACACCAGCTTGCTTTTTTGGGCCACAGGCCTGGTAGACATTTTGCCATCCTTTCACTTTCAGCCTGTGTCTACTTTTTGAGTGTCAAATGTGTCTCTTGCAGGCAACATAATGTTGGATTTTGTTTTTTGATCCAGTGGGTCAGTCTGTGTCTTTTAATTGGGGCATTGAGACCATTCACATTCAAGGATAGAATAGATATGGGAGGCTGGTTCACAGACTTTGTATTGATTACAGAGTTTTCAGTCATCTTGAAAGTCTGTTTTTGTATAGAGTGATAATTGACTTGCCCTAGTTTAAGAATTTAATGTATCATTGGCATTATCTTCAGAATGGAGTACATCTTTGAGAATGCTCTGTAGAGCGGGATTTGTGTTCATGTATCTTGCTAGCTTGAGTTTATCATTGAAGTATTTAATTTCCCCTTCGTATTTGAAACTGTGTTTTGCCGGATATATTATCTTTGGGTTGGAGTTGTTATTTTGTAACACTTGAAAGATATTGTTCCAAGCTCTTCTGGCCTTCATTGTTTGTTCTGAAAAATTCATAATGATCTGAATTGGTTTGCCTCTGAATGTGTTTTGGGGCTTTTCTTTAGCAGCTTTTAGAATTCTCTCCTTGATTTCTCTGTTATTCATTTTGTATATAATATGTCTTGGTGAGCTTCTCAATTGATTAGGTCTATTTGGAGTTTTATAAGCATCTTGTATTTGATAATCTGGATCAATAGAAAAATGTGGGAAGTTCTCACTTTTGATTTCACTTAAAAGGTTCTTTAAGCCTCTTGTTTGCTGTTCAGAGTTTTCCTCCAGGCCAATGATTAGAGCACAGCTCTCGCCCCTCACAGAGTGCAAGGTTGGCAGGTGTCTGATTAGTTACGGACAGGATGGGGTTAGTGACGAAATCTTTGTTTCTGGTCAGACCTGCTGGATCGGCGGCTGCCGCTTGTATTCCCGCCCCTGGAGCCAGTTGGGAATGTGTCCATCGAGCCGCGGGACAGAAGGGTACTGTTCCCGTTCTTGGTAGAACAGACAAAAACTTCCTATTTCCAAACTCGTAGGAATGTTGCACAAACACCAAGCAAGGAATTGTACACGATAATCCTGGCGGGGCAGACAGAACTCTTTCTGGCTGGCTGTCTGCAGTGGCAGCCTTCTGTGCTCCTGGCGGGAGGGGAAGATCCCCCACTTTTTTTTTTTTCCTTCTCATGAAACTCCTAAGACTCGGCTCCTTATAAAAGCTTCACAAACTAGTAGTAGACAATCGAATATAGTTTCCCCTGGACACACCTTGGAAAATTGCGGATGCAGTGGATTTTTCCCAAGCAGACCCGGAGCCTCATGAAATGCTGTCCCTCTTCAGGTCGCCATCTTCTCCCTCCTGCAACAGTCTTAAAAGGCCCCAAAGCCTTGCAGGTCCTGACTCTTGCTTTGTTTCAAGAGCACTGAGTTATCTTGCACCAATAGTTCCTCAGTTCTAGCTGTCCCAGTCAGAGTGAATTCATACTACCTCTTTTTGTTCTAAACATACTTCAAACCTGACCTTTAACATAATCTCATTGGAAAGTTTTCCCTAACCTCACCTGAAATTCTGTTATTTAGAATACCTTATATATATTTTCATGGAATGCGACAACCTTTTTAGTGATATTCCTAACAGTTGTGTTATCTGAGTTGACATCTGCCTTCCTTACTATTTCTATGTTCCCTGATGGTAGATTACTATCTATGAGGCTTATTAATATATCTGTAGCACTCCTCACAGCATCACATCTGTCAGAGGAGGCATTGGGTCAGTAGTGAATGACTGCCTTGACATAGAATATTCTTCCAGACCAGCAAAATTCTCTTCTTTCTTGTTCAGCCAAAGTACCATTTTTTAAATTTGTATCTATTTTCTTTTCTAGTTTTTTATTACACAAATTTTTGTCATACACACATAATGTCAAATCCCTTTCTGCCCTAGCTTTTATTCTCAATCTGCAGCTTAGTTGCAATATTACTGAAATAGTGATTCAATATAAAACCATATCTTTTCTGACCATCTCATGGAGTGTTTTGGAAACATCAAAAGGATGGCAAGATGACAAAACATGTCTTAGATCCCCATCACTCTTTCAACTGTAGTTTAAGACATACCAAGAAAATGTACCCCTATGAATCATGAAGAAAGGTAGGTTCCAACACATCTACTTAGTAGATATTGACAACAGCAAAGGAGTTGATAGCCAACCTTCCTTACTATACTTCTTCCTGATATGTTAGTAATGGCAGATTCTTTGGAGGCCCAGTGTATGGTGGTGGATAGAGAGCCATAATGGTAAGCCACGCGTTGAATATGTTTCTTCAAGTCTCCAAAGAATCCTATATCTTTTATCACATCACCATAAGACTTTTTCTGCTCAAATTTGCTAGAGTAGATTGTGTTTGCAACTGCACACTAACTAATGTGAGAGCTTCCTTTCAGGATTCCTATAGAATCTTTCATCTCACCTTTTCTTGAGTACATATTAGAAGTGGTTACATGAGATAATGTAGAAAAATGGAGACATTTGACCATGGATCTACTCAATTGTTTGCTCCAGGGAAGCATAATTCACAGGAAGTAGTTTTCAGTACTAATACATCATATTTGCTTTCACTAAGACAATTAAAGATAAATGGTACATAAGAAATAAGATGCATTACACATGTTTGTACCACTGCAGTTCACAGTGGCCTAAGGAACCAGACTACTTGTCCATTAATGGATAAACGGATGAGGAAAACATGATATATTTACACAGTGGAGTTTTATTCATTCATGAAGAAGAATGAAATTATTTCATTTGCAGGAAAATGGAAGGAATTTGAGAACATATGTTAAGCAAAAATAAGCAAAACTCAGAAAATAAAAAGGAAATGAAAGGTGCAGGGGTTGGATCTCAGGAAAATCAAAGTGAGATCAGTGGAGAGAAGGAAAGAGGCGAGGGGAGTGAGAAGGGAAAAGAAAGGAGAAATACTGGAATGATGAGCATCTACAAATATGTAACAACAAATCCCACCATTATTTACACCTATAATGCACTAATAGAGAATTTGGAAAAAGAAAAAGAAAAAAGTTCCATGGTCAAGAGAATGGAAAATATTCAGGGAATCATTTAAGTTTACTAAGTGTTCAAATAGAAAGAAAGGGTCCAGGGCTGGCTCTGGATATATTTATTCAGAAATTTCACATTTGTGAAATTCTATGTGTTGTGTTTGTTATGTTCTATGAAGTAAAAGATGATCCTCAAGTTAGAGTATATTACATTTCATCATGATAATAACCAACCCTCTGAAGGTATTCCTATATTCCTTTGCTCTTTGTCTTCTTCTTTAAAAAAATTAAAAATCACTCTGCCCACCACCACAGCTGCTGCCCTAGACAGTTGCTGCAGATTCCTATTGATCTCATCCACTATACCTTTCTCCAAGCTCCTGCATCACATCCAGGGACCTCACTCATAGTAGGTCTTAAGCTAACATTTGGTTAAGCCATGAATAAGAATTACATTTTTGCCACATTGAAACATTTTTCAACTTCTTCCCAGTCAAGAATTATAACACATCTTTCAAATGTGCCGTAAAGACTTCAGGAGACAAGAAAAAAAGAGCAACCACTATAGTTTTGTTTTGTAGAAGAAAACATAAGAAAACCGTTGAGCTCATGAATAGGGCATACTTTTTCAAAGGAAGAAACTAAAAGCACTTTTGAAGTACTAGATTCCTTTTATTACTTGCTTTATGATCAATGAAAATGTTTTCAACAACTCTTAGATGGTCTTTCAACAGTGTAGCTTCACATTTATAAAGTTGAAGTTGTGCTTCTATCAGAGTTTAACTTAGCAACCTACTGTGCCCAGTGATTCTGCAGTAAGTACTCACAATTTGCATATAATGATTTTTCTGAGTACAAAAACCTTAATTTCCTGTTATTTTCCAGTTCAATTTCATTAAATTCAAAATTGATTTTTAATACACTCTGAAAATGTGCTAAAAATTCATAAGTACTTTGAAAACTTAAGATACAATATTTTAAATAAAATGTTACAAAATTGAAATTATATTCCTTGTCATTATCTCTTTTCTTTTATAAACTCCATCTTGGTAGCTCACCAGGAATACACTTAAAAATATTCTCCTTCCATTGTCATTTTATTTCTACTTCTATCATGAAATGTAATATCTACAACTAAAACCAAAAGTGTCACATAAAGTATTTCTTGAGACTTGTGTTTAAATAGCTTTTGATGAAGACAGCATTGAATTCCAGTGGTTCATGGAAACAACTGATGCTCCTACCAGAGTGCTGTCAGTCAGTGAGAGGGGAAAATCCACATGGAGATTACAAAAGATGGGTAGCTGGGAGAGGGTTTGTGGGGGTTTTCTGTTTCTGTGTTTTTGGTTTGGTTGTTGGCTTTGTTTTTTATGCTTGTTTTTTGTTTTGCAAAGAATTACAACTCTGTTATGAATTACACACACACTCAAGAGAAATTAGTAAAATGAGTAGTGGGGAATTCTCTCTCATGCCATATCTACTGAAAACATCTTCAGAAAGGTCACTTGGAATTTGGGGTTGGGTTAGGATGCATGTATGCTTCTCGTGTGTTCCAGACATGAATCTCGAGGTGACTACCACCTGACACAGGTTAGTTTCTGCCCAAGAAAACTGTTGGATGTGGCAACAGGTAAGAGGGAATCAATTCGCTTGGCCACTAAACAAAGTAGTGGCAGGCAAGGGAAAGGGAGCACCGCTGTCCTCCTGGGAATTGCAATCAGAGGGCTCAGTAAAGGACACAGTGAAGAAATCATGAACCTTTTTTTGAAAAGGAAGACTTTGAACTTAGACTAGAGAGTGAAGCCATTTTCTGATCATTCCATTCCAATAAGAGTTTTCTGCAGCTCTGGGCTGCAGTCAGTAGCTACAGTTGGGTGAACGGCAAAAAATAAAATTGAGAAAGAGGGAAGAAACCAACCAGAATGCCTCCCTAAAGACTACCACCTGATTTCTATATGTAGTAGTTGGTCCCATGAAGGGCAGTAGAAGAATGCTTATTTTGGAGTAAAGATGGAATTGTCAGTTGTTCTAAAGACTGATAGACTTGTTTTAAAATTGAAAGTGACCATAGGATATTGTTTTACTTAAGTGTCACAGAAAATATGTGGGGTCTCAGGGAATCCACCTAGTGGCAGGAGAAAAAGCTTCTCCTATAAAATAAAATTTTAAAGACGAGTTGGACACAAAACTATAGTTGCTTTCTCATTCAGATCCCACAAAATATACATATTTTGAAGGAATACAAGCTAAAAAAATGTTCCAAGTGGTTGGTAGAACTGATAGAGGGTGGAGTGAAGGCACTAAGAACTTTTGCTTTGTACATTTGTTATTTTCAGAACAGTTTTAGTATGACTCTATAATTAGGAAAAGCAGAAAGATATATTTAAATGGCATACTTGGTGAGCAGCAGGAAGGATGGAGAGGAATTGTTGTATTTACAGGTTATTTACTCTCTGACTTCTTTTGAGTTCTTTGTATCCATTGATAGATAAACTCATTGACAATGCCCAAGCAACTCCAAACATCCTGTCTTATCACCTCTACCTCATGTATACGACCTCTGCATAAGACCAAATAATTACCAGTTCCTGATGATTTTGCTGCCTGAATCTCCACCAGAGACAATTATTTCTCCATAGTTTTGGTATCTCAGTCCTTATTCAGGCATAAATCTTGATCGCCTCCTATTCAGACTTTGAAATATATTCCAAGCTTATCTCCGTGACTGTTATATTATCCCTCTTGCCCATAGCCCTCCCCCCAAACACAAGAAAAATATACATAAAATGCAAATTTCACTCTGTCATTTTCCAGCTTGAGCCCTTTCAGTGACTTGGCCTAAGGAATCAAATCCACGTTCCTTATAATGGCTTATAATAATCCATTGTCTGGTAATTGTTTGCCAAATAAATATGCAGATCAATCAGTGAAACAATGAATTAGTTAATTTTTAAGTTATTTGGCACATGTAGAGAAAATATATTTCTCTTCCAGTCTTATCTGGATTATTGGCAAGGCAAAACTTCCATGCTTTAATGTAAAGATTCTTATAGTAATTTATCTGTATATAGCTTTTTCATAGTGAAAAAATTTGACAGCCTTCTGAATTTTATACACAGCAAATATTCATTATGTGGTATATGATTAAATGACATAAATACCAAGTTTGCTGATGACTCTGCCAACATGTAATTCATAGAGAATCTTTGCTGTGAATGTGGATTTCTGATGGGCCAATTTTCCAGAGCTCTTTTTAAAATCAGAGAGGATTTTCTCTGATTAAAGTAATTTGTTACCACAATTTAATAATGTTAAATAGTGATCTTTGGGATAAGTCCAGGAGCAGTTTTACTTACATCTTCAAATAATGAGCATCATTAGTAATTGTCTTAATTTACCTATCAAAATGGATCTTCTTTCTTAAAAGGTAGATTAAATAGCCATTCAAGAAAACTCTGTGAAATGTATACATATCCCAAAAGTATGGATCCTGAATGAAAATAGTATCATGGGTAATTTAAAAGTGTAATTTCTATACAAAAATTAACGTGGTGTGATCTCTTGCTTAATATATTGAGAAAATTCCTTAGCACTGATGAAATGTCATTTCTCAGACACAGACCAGTGATAATACTTTCCCTCTAAATATATAATATGCATCATAGATCCCATGTACAGCTTTACTGTTCTTCTCAGGTAAAGAGTGACTGCTTTCAAGATTAAACCAAGCTATCCAGATAGAATCAAATAATTTCACTCTAATCTCTCTATAGCCATCTGAGTATCTGAGGATGATTATGGGTACCACCCAACTTTGACCCTATCCTAAACTGCCTCGGACTCACTCAAGAAATAATTGGTCACTGAGATTCTGAGAGTGGATCCACTAGAAGACCTCTATTATCTCTCCTTAATTACAAGAAAATGATCAGCCATTGCATATTTTTAATGTCATAACTCCTCAGAAATCCTCTTTGGTTTGGGGTGAGTACTATTAATTCTACATTCTATTTTTTAAAATACTTTTCATGAACTATCTTTCTTTTTGTCTGTCTGTGCTGTGTTCTGTGTAAGTTTCTTAAAAATCAATGCATTGTGCTGTATGTGCTTTCTTTTTCTCAGCTATGTCTTACCTATTTTTCATTTTTAAAAATAATATTTGATTTACCTTCAATTCTGCCTGGTCATTTTGATAGATTCCTTCTTCATGGTTTTCTTCTCTAACTTTTGAAATCATATCTATCAGATAAGTATATTTTAAATTGATTTAGTGCACTATATCGTCTCCTTGCCTTGCTTTTCTAATTCTATAGCAAGTAATTTTATTCTTATATATAGATTTTTTTTTAATTTTGAGGATTTTTAAAAGTTCTCACTATTTGTAACTTTAACAGTGGGAATTGTTAAAGGACTGAGTTTAGAAAGGTTTACTCCAGTGAATATTTTTGGTTGTTTCTTTAAGATTCCTGACTTCAAACTAATTTTTTAATTAATTTTGGCCACAGAAATCACATCAATTCTGGTCTCAAATGCTGTACATATAGGTTTGTCACTGGGAAATCTACTGAGAAATTCTTTTCATCTTCTCACTTCTCTAGAGTCAAGATGGACATGGGCATAGTCCCTTCTCCTTGAAGGGACAATTTTTACTTTCAAAAGCCCATTTCTGATGATCTGGATTTTATACAGAGATTATCACCTCAACCGGTCACCAGACTCAGATCTTAGATTTTGTGCACTCCTTGTTCAATATTCAATCAATTCAAACTTAATTGTTCTGCAAATGTTTCAACACACATGCCATAATCGATGCTAACTTTTTTCTCTATTAGCATTATATTATTTTTACTGCACATGGAATATTTAATGTGCTAGGAGAATGAAGATGTTCTTAACTTTTAGTTTTGCTATTTGATAGAAACTGTACAATACAGCCACGTGTCAATGCAAAGATTTCTGACTGATAAAGAAGGTAACATAAAAATGATCATTTGTCTTGCCCTTTACATTAGCCAGTTATTTTTTCTAACCTAACAATCATACTCTAACCATTATATACATGCCTATAAATACTCTTTCATTGGTTCTTTCATTAATGACATAATACATTTTTACTTGTTTATTTGCATTTGTATGGAAACCATAGCTTTACCTAACTGAAAATTAAATTTTGACTAAAAATAATTAAATATGTCACCTATTTCATTTTTGGAAATAGTCATAATATTATTATGTTTCACTTTATTAAGGAGAAAATTAGAATTCCATATAGCTCTCTTCAAACATACACAAACACACATAAATTGGTATAACAGGACTTAGTTATATTATTTTATTTCCTAATAAGAGCAACATTCCCTGGTATTGTCAATACTACTAGTTTATTGACTAACAGTTTATATTTTTTTATGTAATGATAGCCTAGCTCACTACTTTTGTATGTGCAACATTTAAGGTCACCCTGTAAAACAGAGTTAGAGTAATGAACAGAGCCTGTTTTTCTGATTTCTGTGCAATCATACATTCATATCAGATTTTAAAAATAATGTAGACTTATCTGAAAGCATAAACTGTAAAGTTTTGACTTACTTTGCAATATTATTTTTCTCTGATGTGATTTTTTTCAGCACTACTATAGAGCATTGGTTACCTGGAAGTAGATCACTAGATCATGGTATCTAATTTTGAGCAGTGCTTGTGTCTTTAGTAAGAAGTATTTTGTGGCATGTGTATAGCACTACTGTATATTGAAAGATGCTTTATTCTTGTTGTTTTTGCTACACACACACACACACACACACACACACCATAAAAAACGTCCCTTCAAGTCAGCTTTCCGGTCTACTAAATGCCAATATTTTTGGATGTTTATGACACTAACTGGGATATTTTGCTGCAACTGATTAGATCAATGCATCTGTTACAGGTTTTATATCATCTTTTTATGACAGATTTATTGAACATCTCAAGAAACTTGGCACAAGGGCACTCAAATGCATCGATTCAATAGGAAAGTTAAATATGCATGTTGTGAGCCTTAATTTTGATGGTAGTTTACATAGAACCAAATAAAACTCTTTCAAAAATGCATGAGAAGAATAAAATTTTAAAGCTTACATAAACTACCAAATAAAATTTGTTACATTTGTTTAGTCAAATGTAGCAGCAATAGCTGACATCTTATTTCTTAAATGATTTTACTTGAACTTCTTTACATTTCTTTCTCTGTTCTTCAATTTTTGTCACATAAACTTTGAATTACTGTTACTTCCCATTTCTATGCATTCCACACAGATATTTATCATGTTTTATTATCCTAATTTGTTTTATGTTTCAGGTTCAATTTCTTTGTTTTATGAAAATTTTTGTTTGGCATAAGTAACCTTTCTGAGTTAATGAACTCTAGTTTTGTTAAATATCTAATTCAAACACAAAATAGAAAGAAGATTTTTAAAACATAGTGCCCATGGAGCTCTTTAACTTGAGCTATAGACATCAACTTGATAGCAATAAAAAGCTCTTCTTCATGATTAGATGTACAAATGCAAATTGTATTTACTTGTGTGAGTGTGACTCACGCTCAACAACAGCAAGCTGCTGTTGATGTTCACTATCAAAACTCAGAAAACTAAACATTTTAAAAGTTGTTTAGTGAGGTTAAGGTCAAAAATGTTTCTCAAAATATCTTGAAATCTTTATTAAAAGAGTTTTTAGCACTATAATGACTTAAAAAGAAACATACATGCTATTAATAGTAGTACAATTGCTACTTGGAAATTTTTGTTGTTGTTTCAGTGTTGAGGATTGAACCTACCTTAACACACATGCTAAATATTTGTTCCACTACTGAGCTACTACTTGAATTTTAATCTATTAGAATCTCAATCTTCTCTGCACCTTAGTCTCCAAGTTGTCAGGTACCGTGGGGTAAATGGCTAAGGAAGCCTCCTCTGCATGGGAATGGCAGAGTTTCACTCTTTGCCCCAGTACTTAATACTTGATATTGAACAGGATACTCTGCCTTCCTATGCTTGCTACCTTTATATGCATTAGAGTAATATAAATACCTCCTTCATGGGGTTGAAAATTAAATGAAATAACATATTTGTTACTCATCAGTGATGTTTACTAAATATGTCCTATTCTTTCCCCTTCAAGGAACATGGTAGGACTGACTTTCGTGGTCTCTTGTCATTGTATGGGTTTTTACATCTTGTGAAATCAAATATGTCATCTCTGGCTCACATTTCATTGATCATAAAAAGCTTCTTCAGAGCTCTTTCCTTCTGTCTCCCCAACTTACAACATTTAAAATTGTTATCACATGTGCTCCTGTGTCTCTGAGTTACTATACTAATTGAGGACCCTGTCAACTTATGATGTACATCTATGATAAATAAATAAGATTTTGTTCAATTAAGTATTTGAAGTTTTTTTCTATTAGCACCATATAGCCTCTTCTATTATTACTGTTACAAGACATGATAGCTAGAAGTGTTCACAATACCTTACATATGTAGCACTGGAGTAGGAAATATAGGATAGTGAGAAAACTACTATCAGATGCTAGAATGTTGAGGATCTCTTATATCCAGTATAATATCTCTTGAAATTGGCTCTTGCAATAATATGAAAAATAGATAATGTCTCTAATGACAACATAGCCTTAGGGGAAGAACTTGAAAAATAGGAAGATACTAGGATACAGTAGTTGTCACTGGCTACGTTTAAGTTATTACAAAAAAAGATAGAAAGCTCAATTTGAAAAAAGATTAAAGGGAAAAGAGAGACCAGAGATGTGTGGGGACTTGCAATATCTGGAGAGGCAAGTCATCCAACTTGTTCTTCCATTTGTGACAGAAAACTAAGGTTACGTTTGAACAACAAAGACCAATCAGATGTCCATTTTGCAAAATGAAATAAAACTTGGGCACTTGTACTCACTGTTAAAACCTCTGAATGAGTTAAAGTCTTGTCCCCTCAAAAAATTCAGTTTAGGTAGACAGATATGGCTGCAGGAAATAATAAACAGAGACTTACAGTATCAGCAATTACTCTGAAAATAACAAGTGTAGTTTTTGGCATAAGAATTGGAATAAGATAAGATACCTGCATAAGAATTGGAATAACGTGATTCTTATTAAGTTTTTCTATTTTCATTGTACTGTGGCAGAAAGCATTAGTATGGGCTAAAAAATTATTTGTCCAGGACAATAAACAGCCCTGTGGTTCCTAACTTTCTAGAGAAAGTGAGGTTCAGAAAGTTGCTCACTCCCCAGCAAGAACATGTTCTCCAGTGCATTTAATGTGATGCTAGAGAACAATCAAGAAGGAAGAATCCCAGGGGAAACAGGACATCACCAAGGTTCTCCAGAAGCAAAGGACTGGTGTTTCAATCTAATATTTCACAGCTGTGACCAAAGGACCTGACAAGAACAATTTTACAGGAGGAAAATTTTATTTTGGGACTCATGATTTTAGAGGACTCAGTCAACCAATGATGGACTCCTTTCCTTAGGGCTCAAGAGGAAAACATCATGGCAGAATGGTGTTGCAGAGGAAAGCAGCTTGGGACAAGGTTCCAAGAAGCAGGGAGAGAATAAGCTCATCTCACAAAATATATATCCCAAAGGCACACCCCCAGTGATTTACCTCCTCCCACCACAGCACCCTGTACAGTCAACCTTCATTTAATCCCTATCAGGGAATTGTGCACCAATTTGGTTCAACCTCTTTTAATCTGAACTTTTCATCTCTAAACTTTCTTACATTCTCTCAAACATGAGCTTTTGGGGGACACCTAATATCTAAACCATAAGAACTGGGAAGCATATTCCACAAATATGATTAGGGATCTAAATGAGGAACAATATTCATCCCAATTATAGGAGCTCTTTGAAATTTCTGTTTAGATATACTTTTTAATCCCTATAAACCAAAAGCTTCTGCATCTCAATTTTTGACTTTACAAAAATAAGACTTTTATTTGAAATTATTCTGTCCTTCTATAACTGTGGGAGATGATTTTGAAGTGGCTCTCAATGATCTGTATCTTTTTAATACCCATTGCCTTGTGAAAGTGTGGGCAGGGCTTCATGACTTGCTTCTAACAAACAGCAATTGCCAAAATTATTGGCTGTCATTCCCAACGTCAGGTTATAGAACAATTGAACTTTGATCTTACTTGCACTCTCCCTTTTTCTCTCATTTCTTGGCCCTAATCAAGCCACATGTTGTATTAATAGATACCTCAAGGAGAAGCCTGAATTGTAAAGAATGAATAGGGTCATCAGTCAACACAGCATTTTGAAAGGGAACAAGACCCTCTGCCCAATGGCCCAAAAGAAATGAATCCTTCCACCAATCTCTCATTAACATGGAAGAAAACCTTGGCCCCATTGTACTTTGAGATTACTGAGTTCTTGTTCAACATCTTGGTGTTTTGCAAGACCCTTAGAGTCAAAAGTCGCATTGAAACCAGGACTTGATTTCTGACTCAGATTCTGTGGGATATTAAAGTGCTTTCAGGTCTTGGGTCATTTTTCATTTGATAATAGATAACTAACAGATTTTGTATACTTATTGGGTAAAAGACAGATTAGTTGTTGTTTAAATTATATTTTCCCAAATCATTAGCAATTTCATCCCAACCTGAAATTAAAACAAGTGTTTATTTCTCACAGGCACTAAAATTTCAGCTTAATTCCATGTCTGGATGAGACTTACTCTGTAAGGAAGAAGGAGAGTGAATCAAATACCCAATTATGAGAAAAGAAGACTATAATTGTCAATAGAGCTATTAAATGAATAGTTTTGTTTCTTTCCTCATCTGGACAACACCAGTTTCTCAGCCCTTTTGTGATTAAGTGGATCATGTGACTAGTTGTTATTATTCAGCTCTGAGCATTTAAAGTTACTTTTTCCAGCACAGAATCTGTCAGTGCTTAAAATAATGGCTGCACCTTTATCTTGGGACTCTGATATATTAAAAACTTAGTCTATATCAATTGACAAAGGATACAAAGCAAGAGTATATAATTATTCATACTTGTTGGAAAACAATATGATTGTGGAGGTGTTTCTTTGTAAGATGTTACCTAGTCTGTACAAACATATTCAATATGCAAAGAATAGAATTTTGCTTTACATAAAAAATAGAATCCTAATAAATACTGTTATTGTGTCCATGATTGCACTGGTCTAGAACATCTGAGATAATTTCAAAAGCCAGATGTAGATTGAAGTAAAATCCAGATACCCATAGGCAGATTTTACATTAATGTGATGCTAAGAAAACACAGATTTTCATTTTCCTTTTATGATCCCTATTTAGAAAAATATCAACACATACACTAAATAATTTTTGAAAAAGTATTACACAAAATCATTTATTTAGAGGGAAGTATGAAATTATGTAGTTACATTGGAGAAAAATAGTCAATTTAATAAAGTACAAAATTAATATTACAAAAGTCACAATTTACCTCCAAAAAAGTTAGAGTTTATTCTTTTTGTAAATGACATAATTTTGTTTTTATTTATGTGTTTTATTTATTTATTTATGTGAGGATGGTTAGATCATGACATTTTTTCATAGAGTAATCTTCAGAATCAGAAACCCAGGACAGCTTCATTAAATACATAATTAAATGCATAACAAAATATCAATAAATTTTTGAACATTTTATAAAAAAATAATAAATGTAAACACAAAAATCTGCCAAATAATAAAAATTTGGTAGATTATTAGTAATAGAAATCAATAATGAATGGTATGAAAGGTAGTATAAAACAACATCTGCTAATTAACCAGTTGCATAGGTAACATCATTATTATTCTCAATTGCATTTAGTTGTGTTACAAATAGATGGAATCCAAATTGGTTTTTAAAAATTAGAAGAAATAATGCATAGTTCAGTGGTGTCATTATGTGAAACTTTTCATGAGGTCAAGAACTTATGAGGCAGATATGGCTTGCATTTTTTTTCCTTCATAAAGATTTATTTTGTTTTCTTTATAATTAACTTTTATCCATCTTTACATATTATTGAGTTTCTTTTAGGCTTAATTTCCTTCTATTTCCTTATTTTTAGTTCTCATATATAATATACTTCCTTTTTAATTCATTTCAGTTAATAAATTTATCCATCTGCATTGATTTAGCCACACTGAACACATTTTGTCAAGAAATATTTTCGTTGTATTTCACTCCAAATATTATGTACTTATTGCAGTTATTTTCATTACATTCCCAAATCAACTTGATATCAACTTTCTCTTTAACATAAGAATTTTAAGCATAGTTTAATTTTATGTAAATTATGTTTGAATAGCTGATTATTTAATTGAATATGAAAACTAAAATATGTGATTAAATTATTTGAAATTCATTGAATTTTAATCTATATTTAAAAAATCTATTTGTAGTCACTTTACTTGGAAATCATATATGATTTCTGTATATTGGTGAGTTATATATAAATACAGGCATGTAGACACACATGTCCATATATACTAACACATATATTTTTCATAAAACTGTTAATTCATCATAGTATTTGATGTGATATACATGTATATATACACATATATATATGCATGATTCATGCATTGAAACCTTTCATATTTTGTTCTTAATTTTATTTGTGATTCTGTTATTTCATGTGTAACATAATTTGAGGCTTATTCCTATGTGTATATGACATATTTATTTATAAAGTCCATTCCTTAATTTCTCCTTTTTGTATGTACCTTTTACCCATACGAATGCATATTATTGAACCCACATTCAGTGTACCACTGAGCCACATCCTGAGCCATTTTCTTTATTTTTTTTAATTTTGAAATAGGTTATCACCACTTTGCCCAGCTCCATGTTGAACTTGTGATCCTGCTTCCTCATCCTCCCAGGTCACAGGAATGACAGGCATGTACTACTGCATTTGACTTCTAGTTTTATTACTAACATACCTTTTTAATAAATGTTTATTTTCCTTGGTGTATTTTAAGCTCCTTTATATAAGGAATTCAGTGTCAGTTACTAAGCTACCTATTTAATATTACATATGCATATATATGTAGTTTTCTTAATTCAGATAAATGTATAACCTATCTTTTATTGGATTATTTTATTACGTTTATGCTCATCGTTGAGGTTATTGAGAAGACTTACTGAAAGATAAGTTGCTGTGGGTAATATAGCTAACTTCCAGCATCCAGCTGCTATACATTTGGGTATGCCATATAATTCACACTTAAGTCATACAGCCCCTAGACTGTTACCCACCAGTGGCTGCCCTCAGTAGTTTTGGACCATCCCTGCCAACATAGCATTAGATCAAGGGCTAACCCTTGCTTGAATTCCTCAAGGGCCTAGCCAAGACTTTTCTCAAGAAGTGTACTATAATATGCTATTCTCCAAATTTAGTCCTTCCTCCCCTTTATCCTTTTATTTGAGTCATGTTTCAGACTATGAATGCATTCTTTCTATTCCTCATGGGCATTGCCTACATGAATGTCTTCTGTGCAAAGTCTGATAGAGGCATTGGTTTTTTACAAGGTTCCAACTGACATGGTTACTGAAGAGTGGATGTGTTAGCTTTTCATTACTGTGACTGAAAATACTGGACAAGAATAATTTAGAAGAAGAAAGATTTATTTTGGCTCCTGGTTTCAGAAGTCTGAATCCATGGTCAACCAGCACCACTGTATAAACATCATGGCAGAAAGGCATGGCAGAGAAAAGTTGCTCAGATCATGGTAACCAGGAAGGAAAGAGTGGAGGGCAGAGGAAGAGAATAAATCCTCTGGGGCACACTTCCTGTGCCATACTTCCTATAAATAGGTTCCATCTCTCTATCCATCAACTATCAATGAATTAATTCAGAATTAATCAGTGGATGAGGGCAGAGATCTCATGATCCAATTATTGCCTAAACCTCACCTTTATATCTTACTACATTGGGGGACCATGCTTTCAACATCAGAGGTGTTGGGGGTACATTCCAGATCCAAATCACAGCAGCTACTATCTTAAATTTTAAATCCTTCTATTTATTTGCCCATTTATTTTATTCTTCCTTATTCTGGTTGAATTAGTAAAGCTTCTATATAACAAATTCATTTTGTCCCCATATTTGGAAGCTTTCTATTCTTCTATTCTTATTGTTACCTATAGCTTTTAGCTGGTTACCTTTTTGCCCACCAATTAAACTAAACAAAATAAGCATTTCTCAGCTCTTATTAAATTAGACATACCCTTGTGATCTTGTGACTATATGTTGATTAAAAGGTTATTATTTAACTTCTTTTTTGACCCTTGAATTTCTGAGTTTGGTTTATTTTTGCTTAACATTATAGTCTCTAGTTCCATTCATTTTCCAGAAAATGACATAGTTTTATTTTTCTTATGGCTAAATAAAACTCCATTGTGTACATATGCCACATTTTCTTTATCCATTCATCCATTGCCAGAAAACTCAGTTGGTCCTATAGTTTGGTTCTTGTGAATTGTGCTGTTATAAACATGGATATGCATGAATTACTACAGTATGCTGACTGTAATTCTTTAGGAAAAATACTGAGGAGTAGATAGCTGGGACATATGTAGTTTCATTCCTAGTCTTTTGAGCAACCTCTTTACTTAGTTATTGAGTCCCTAACATATTCCAGACACTATTTTGGACTTTGTGGTTGGGAGAGGACTGTCATTTACAATTTCCCAATATTTCATAAATTCATTCTTTCCCCTGCTCTACTCTGATCTTATTTTGAGCCCTCTAACATTTCTGCCTTGCATTGTTGCCTCCAGTAGTGCTTCCTTTTCAATCCTCAGTGTTTTGCACATCATTTTCATCAATTTTCACTAGCTGTATAAACTCTTGTCCCTCTGACTATTCTGACTTTTTTCATCTCATTATTTTCCTCACAGTTTTATTTTAAAATGCTTTGCTCTTTAATTATTTTTAACTTTTTAATTATACAAATTGTCTCAAATATGATCTATGAAGATAATTAAATACATTAAACAGAAGACAGCAAACTGAAATGACAAAAGTGCCACACAAAATAAATATGAATTAAAAGTGCAATAAAACTACAATAACTTAAATAATATACTCAGAAGATATGAAGAGCAGAAACCAACAACATGTACTACATTATGTTACATAGACAAAATCCTTGAAAATAGACAAAGCCTCCCAAAATTCAGAGGAGTGATAGATTGAAATTATGGGGATAAATAATACAGTAGTTGTAGAAGCAGAGATTAAAAAGTGGTAACCATGCCTAAGAATTACAGATAAATATCTGAAGATGAAGCCACTAAAAATAGAAAAAGATAACACTAAATTTTATGCAAAAATATTTTCAGCAAAGATAGGAATATATAGGAAGGACTTTCTTACATCAAAATCATTAAATAATACAATGTGGCTATGGATTTCTTATCAATATTTCTGCATTAAATAAGGATAAATCAAACTATCTCCAAGATAAATTTCAATGTGGTATAAAATTTCCCTATAATACCATGAGTTGGAAAATGATGAAGTAGGAAAATTTGATTTAATCATTTTATATGTAGGCGGATTGTATTTAATATGCAAAGTCATTTCAGATATGATCAGATATGACTCAATTCAGTCCTGGATACTTTTCTTGGAAAAAAATATGTAATAATTCATTCCAGAATGCTAAGAAAAGAAAACTAAACCAAGGTGCTAATTAGTAAACACATGGCTGGAAATTATAGCCAAATGCTTTTGAACATGAATTTATATTAGAAATTGTTATAATTCCAAAGTTTGTAATTTCAAAGTCCATAAATAAGAAGTGGAAGAAAATTTAAATTACCTGATATATACCAAAGGGATAAAGGAATCTTGCTCATTTTGAGGAGAACATGGTGTAACAATACTTTTAGAAATCTTAAAGATGTAATCAAATTGATATATTAAATACCAAACAATGTTCAGTTTGTAAGAAGATATATAAAAACAATCTGCAATTTATTAATTCAAGATTATCACAATTCAATGAGAAAAACTAGTACAAACAGGGTAAGCACAGAGTATTCAGGAAATATTGTCAAAGTAGAAGTGTTGAAAATAGGATTATAATTTAGAAAATAAATATTAATCAAACCAATAGCAGCAAAGAGCAAAGTAAGAGAATCTTTCTCTAGGTAAAATACAATAAAAATATGGAGACAAGAAAAGGCATGGTAAAACAAAAATATTAAATTGTTGATACTACATAATAAAGAGAAGACTGACTGTAAATTAATATGGAGATTCAATGCCAGCAGAAGGCATTGCATTCTTGAGATTTATCAGGTTTGTTATCACAGTACTGTGTGTTTAAAACGGGAAAAGACGGCTCACAAATTAAAACATGTTGCAAAGAACACTGCAAGCAAAGCAGAAAATAGCAAAACTTTATTTTTTTCATTTTTGAATAACCATACAAGTTTTTAACAAAATAATATAAATGTGTATAGTTTCTGGATACTAGATTTACCCCCCAGGAGTGCCCCCCCCCAGTTAACCACCCATATCCCTCCCTTCCCCTTCCCACAATTTCTCTAAAAAAGTATTAGGTTGTATAACATTACACCATATCTGGATTTAACACATGGTAATAGACCACCTTTCTGAATGGCCAGGATCTAGTTCCAACCTCCACAGATGAGTGGAGACAAAGTTTACCCTGTGTAGATCAACTTTGGAAAAGTCATTCAACATTGCTAAAATGTCAAAACGGATGAACATAAAATGTAACTATATACTTTATACAAGATATATTTAAAATAAAACATGATAGAATTACAATAGTGACAGAAAAAAATGAATGACCAGGAAAATAGCTTTGAGCAAAATGGGCACACAAGCAAAAGTGACAATATTTTCAGATACAAATATCATAAATAAATAGACTAAACGGTGAAAAAAGACATGAAAAAATATAAAGGAAATTTGAGAAGGCAATAATAGATGAAAATATGAACTATAGAGAAAGGAAACAATATATAAATCTAAAAACTGTTAAATATTATTATAGACCCAAGTGCTAGAATAAAATATATTCTGTAAATATTAATGATGAAAACAGAAGAAAGACACAGATTATTTGGATGTAAGAAAGAGTAATACTCATGCATATGCATACGTATGTCCCTTCATGAGTAGTATTTATAATTCTACACTATGAAATTTGAAAATCCAAATAAGTTAAATGAATGAAAATTTTTGTCGTGATTCCTTAATTTCTGATTTATATCTGAAACTCAGACCTCTCTTCAAACAGCCAACCCACTTGCCCATAAATTCCTTTTGCGTTCCACAAATTAGTTCGTATAACATTGTTCAAATCCAAATTATCAACACAGTTGTTAACTTCTCTCTGCAACTGTCAGATCCCCACCCTACATGCCCACCCTGAGGCATAGAGAAGATAAGTTTTCTTTCTCCTTATTTTATTTATAGAAAACAACACTGATTACTTTCTAGTACATTCTGATTTTAAAAGCAAAAATTATGATTTGTTCATTATTTTAGCAACAGTGGCTGGCAAAACTAACTAGTATGTTACAAAACATATCAATATATTTTTGACTGAAAAATGAGTTAATTATTAAACAGAATTTAAATTGGTAAAATAGTTCTTCCTAAAGGCAAATTGGGGGATGGAGCGTTTTCTCGGATCAGTGGTTACAGCGCTGGCCTGTCATGAGCAAGGACGCAGGGTCCAAGCCCAGTACCACGTACATAATGAAGTGTCGGAGCAACAAAAGCCACATAAAAAAACTGAATAAAGTTGATTCTCTCTCTCTCTCTCTCTCTCTCACTGTCCCTCTCTTTAAAAAAAAAAGGCAAACTGGATGTAATATTCTTAAATTGTTTATGTCCCTTTATCTCTGTTTTTATTTCTAATAGCACCTTTAGAGAGAAGTAATAAAAGCACATAGACGTAAAGATACACTTTTATAATATTTTATTTGTAAAACATTATACAGCCTACATATACCACAATGTGATAATAAAAGTGGTAGATTAAATGTTACATGTTTACAGAAATCTTGTTACTATTCAATATCATGTTTGAAAGAATATGCTCACCATGTATTGCTAAGGTTAAAAAAATTCTGGAGGAAGTCCAGAAAGCTCATAAATATATGAGAAAATGCTCTAAATCACTAACAGTAAGAGAAATACAAATCAAAACTTCACTGAGAAACCTCACTCCTGTCAGAGTGGCAAAAATGAAGAATACAAACAATGACAGATGCTGGAGGGTCTGTGGGAAAAGAGTAATACCATTACATTGCTGGTGGGACTGCAAACTGGTTCAGCACTTGGGAAAGCAGTGTGGAGTCTCCTCAAAATATTAGTGCTGGACCTTATGACCCATCTATCCCACTCCTGAGTGTTTTCCCAAGAGAGTTAGAATGGGCATGTTACAGAGATACAGCTTCATCAATGTTTTTAGCAGCTCAATTTACTATAGCTAGGTTATGGAACCAACCCACATGCCCCTCACTAGACTAGTGGATTCAAAAACTTTGGTACATATATACAATGGAATGCTACTCAGCTATTAGAGAAAATTACATTATGGCATTTGCAGCCAAATGGATGGAGATGGAAAAAATTATGCTAAGTGAAATATCCCAATCTCAGAGACTCAAGAGCCGAATGTTTTCTCTCATTTGTGGAAGCTAGAATACAATGGGATACAGTAATACAGATGGCTAAGCTAATAATAACCTCAACATGTATGAATTTTTACATGGACAGGGGGAACCTGGCCTAGGATGCTGGGAGACATGGGGAGGGGGGCAGGGAGGTGGAGAGGGAACAGGAAGGACATCAAGGAGACTGAAAGGAGGCAGTATGGGAGAATCAACTCAGAGGGAAACCTTCAACCTCCAGGAGAAGTACATTTAACGCAGGGGTTTAATTGGGGAAAACAAGGAACCATGGGGAACCCAAGGGGAGAAATCATGGAATGCTATCTGCCTTGGCTGCTATGTGAATACACATTTGTTCTTGAATGATAATGATTCCCTCCTAATTGTAAGTCCATATTCAACAAATAAAAATACAAATATTAATATTTTAATTTATATATATATATATTATAAACACTATTTTAAAGAATGTTACAAAAAAATCTAAGTTCTTTCAATATACTGGCCCTTTTTGCAAGACACTTAGATGCATAAAACTTGGCCCCTGCTCTTACAAACTAAATGTTACTTCTTAGTTATACAAACATTGGTTTAGAAAATGAGCTATATTTATGTTTAAAAGCATTTTGATGCATGTATGATTAAAATCTCATTCCTCTTGGAATAGTTCATACTACTTAGCATCTGGCGATATAAGGTAATGTTACTGAAGATTCCTTAGGGCAGATACTAAGCTGACTTTGCAATTCCAGGATTTACTGTTTGAAAGCTGAAAAAGTGGGCAAATGGTGTTTTCATATACAGGTACTTCTTTTTCTCTTTTTTTCCTCGCTTTCTTTCTTTTCTTTTGAGTACAAGTCTTTTAGATCATATGCTATTTTTAGAAGATTTTCATTCTAAAAGTGTTTTGTGACATCTTTTAGATTTAAAATCAAAGTTGTGGTACTTTTCGGTAGACATGTTAATTTTTACTTTTTTTCCTTTGTTGTTTCTTTACTCCTTGTCTTCCCGTTCCTATTTTCCTTCTTTTCTTCCAAACTGGACTTATATATGTATGTAATCATGGAGATATCAGTGGAGAAAAGATATTGGGAACGGAAAGGAGGAAGGGAAATACTGGGGGGGGATTCTTATAAATTATACTGTTATAATGTGTGCATGTATGAATGTGTAGCAACATACCCTTCATTATGTAAAATTATACCACACCAATAATTAAAAAAAAATAGAACCTAGCGTGAGGCTTGTGTAGCAGAAGGCATTGATGATCCCGTAGAATCAGTACTTGGCAGTGATGATTCTTAACTGGAGCTTGGGAAAATGATGGGCAATTCAGTAGTTCTTCATGGCATGAAGCCTACTATATTACACTCAATAAGAAATCATTTCCTTAAGTTAAAAATGAGAACATTATTAGTCATGTCAGGAAAATTCTCCTTTGTAGAGTCTTGCTCCACCTTTAACATCTGTAACATTTTAAAGAGAATACATTTTTTAATAATGAGACTATCCTTGAAAGTAATTGAAAATCACATGCCTCAACTTAAAAACAGTTGGGTTCACCTGATTTGTAATGCAATAATTTTAATTTAGGCTCAAAAGCTCTATTGGAATCAGAATATGTGACTAGCATTTAGCAATATAATTTTAAATGTTTGGTAGATCATTTCTGCTTGGATTTCAGAACTCTCAAATGCTGTATGTCTGTCTGTCTCTCCTCCTCTATCCAATTTGTCTCTTATGATGTCTAACAAAATCCTAAAGGAGTAACACACAGATGACATCAGATCCCATCATACTGGGAGGTCATATAAAATTTCTGAGTTATGGAGAACAGAACCAGGTATAGCATGGTTGCTGCAAAAGAATGCTTAATTCTAAGTATTTGAAGGTGATATTAATGAACAAATACATTTTTATATTTAATGTTTCTTATAAGCCACACAACTTCTGACTATTAAAAAAGTTATACTAACTTTTGAAAACCTTGTTTTTATTATCAGTGAGGATCATGTTGCCTAATAAAATTTCAAGATCTTCATGAAGATCAAGTAAAAATTGATCAGGAAGTCCATGAGATAGTCAATATGGTTCTGGAGATTTATCTAAGAATCAGTAATGGGCAAGGCTTTGTGCTAAGTAATATTTAATAGATAATTTTCAACCTTCTCAGTTTCAGATAAGGTGATTTTGAGTACTCTATTTCAACTTTTCATAAAGACTTAATTTAAAAGGTTGAATTGAATTCCATTTGTCTCTGCTAGAAGTGTAATGTATTCTTGATTCTTTTTAGGGATTTCATATTAATATGCAATGCTTGGTAGCTCAAAACCTCACAGTTACATAAAATGATGGCAATCTAATTTTTTTTCTAAACCTTGATGCCAGGGCTGTATGCCAACCAGCTGTGACAATTATTTCTGCTTAATTTTCTAATTTCGGTTAAGACCACTTAGCTTGCCAGTGTTAGAGGCCAAGGCAGTTGCTTATGAGCAGTAATAGCTTCTAATAGTTGTTTCAATACCCTGGGGAGAGCAGAAACCTCTATGTCCTCTTCAATAATGAATAGAGATTTATTTATAAATTCATTATTACTAAAAGCACATGAGGTTTATGAGTGCTCCACACACTGTAGGTAATAAAATTTTGACAGTATCTACAAACAGAATTTGTTATTTTCCAAATGGATATATTTATAAAATTCAAAGGAGATTTTTCAGTGAAATATCCATGAACAGGTTTTATCTTAGGTAAAATAAAATTTATGTTTATGCTAATGAAAATATTTAAGTTTTATGTGATAGAATAATTGTTTTGGTGTAATAGTTATACTTCATAGAACATAAGTAATTATTAATATGGAATATTTCCTTTAGAGCTAGTAGCTACTTTAAAATTAACATGTAGGTTACCATGCTTTCAAAGGCGGCTCTAAACTTTTTGCTCCAGAGTAACATGATGATCACTGTGACTGAACACCACTGAACATTTGTTTAAGTTAAATTACTTTAAAAACACTTTACAGAAAAAATAAATGAAAATCTTTGACAGTGTGTATTCACGGGATGAATTACATATGAACTTCCACAATCAATAAAAGAATTTATATATCTATGATTAGTCTAACCAATTTCAATATAGGTTTCTAGGGGATTTATCATCAAATTATTCAAAGATAACTGTTCCAGTGAAAAGAAAATTTAATGTCCGCTACAGATATTTCTTTTGAGGCCTTTATCTGTCAGTAAATTTTATTCTGAAAAATAGTACAAACTATTCAGTGTTAATCCTTTTTTCCTTTGAAAGTATGTTCCTTGTTGTACAGCTTAAATATTTTCTGGATAATTTTGCAAGTGTGACTTGGATTTAATTGAATTATTTCATACGTGGACAATTGCTTCATGACAAATTTGGTATTCTGCAGCCTGAATATTACCTGATTAAAAACAGTATATAACTTTACCTCTTGCTGGTGGTCAGGGTGTAGAACATGGCATGTTAGTTCCTTTAAATCTTGGAGCCTTAAATCTAAAATATTATTGCTGTCATTAAAATAAACATTTGAAATTTCACCACCTGTCACTTCATAGTTACAATAGCATGTGATGCCCATATTTTGATTATGAAAGGCAAGCTGGATTTGAGTTATCAGTAACATTAAAAAGTTATTCTGTATAATCAACTGGGATTGTATTTTGATGATACTTTCACAACAAGTATCACTTTTTCAGTCTTGATTTTATCAAAATTCAACTAATCTGATGTTTCTATTGTTGTATAAATTGCTCTTAGATTTCAAAATTATTCCCTAAAACAATGCTACATTAAAAATCTTTATGGGGGGCCTGGAGTGGTAGCTCAACATTTATAGTGCGTGCCTGGCATGTGTGAGGATGCTGGTTTGAACCCCAGCACCACATACACAATGAGTGTGGGAGCAACAAAAGCCACATGAAAAACTAAAAATTGATCCTCTTTCTCTTTAACTCTCTTTTACTGTCCCTCTCTCTGTTTTTCTTTAAAAAATCTTTATGGGGAAATTTATTCCAGTCAACTAATTTTAATTATTCATTTATTTTATAAGCAACAGGTTGTATAGTGAACAGAAGCATCTCTATAGCAATATCTTCTTAACTAGTATGAACCTTCACTGTTCTGAACCCCAGGAGACAGCTGTCTCTGGCTTTTTAGAGCAGCCTATGAAAACTGAATCAGGAAAAAGCCACTGGCTTTAGTCTGATCCAGGAAGAGAAGGCTTTGGCCATGCCCAGGCTACACCTTGCTTAGGGGGTCTTCAGTTTCTGGAACAAAGGGGAGCAATTCCCTGCCCTGTCCACAACTCCCATCCAGAAGGATCATGTGACAAGTTAAAAGCTCTGAGTCTTCTGCTACAAGAGACAGTGCATGCATCTCCCAGTAGAGGGAAAATAGAAATCATCCATACTCCCTGCTCATTTAAACTTCTGGTTTCAGCTCCCTTGGGAGGCTGGCAAAATTCAGGGCTTACCAAAACCAGTCCTCTTCATTGGAAGCCCCTCCAACAATACTAGGAGTCTAAGGACACCCAAGTTCTCTTTGTGAGGTCACATAACCACAGACTGAGAGACATGCATATCAAAACCCAGGACAGTGAACATCTCCTCTCAAAGGTCCCAGAGGTGCCCTTACTGTCTATAGTTCCAAGTTTTCATTAAGAATTTTTTTCTTTTTATCTGATTTTGCACACATATATATATTTTTTCTTTCTTATCTTCTGTTTATCCCCTGTTCTCAATGTGTACTGATAGAATAGGTGGAATAGTTTATCAATTCATGGGTCTATAAAAATATTAGCTATTTTTGCTTTTCTTCTTTTGTTTATTGGAATTTTTTGCTCTCCCTTTTTATTTTTTATTTTTTTCTGTTCCTGTTTGTTTTTGTTTTTGTTTTTGTATGTTTGTTCATTTCCTTGTATTCCCTCCTGAAAAGAAGGATTCTGGTCAGTACATTTAGTATTGGAAGTATACAGTGGTTGACCTCCTTATTTTACCTATGCATGCTTCTACCCTTATGCGATCTCCCAAATCTTATTAATATCTCTTTTACCCTATATTTTACCACTGATATCCCTGCTTCCCCTAGGGTCCATTATTTCTTTTCTTTTTTCATTAATTTGTTCTTTTATTTTCTTTCTATCTGTCATTTTTTTCCTCTTTCTTTCTTATTATTTTTCTCTTCAGCAGATCCTAAACCTCCTTCAATTTCTCACTGTCCATAATTGGTCAATATAGCAAACTAGCTCGTAATGTCCTTGTGTTGAAACAAACCATGCCTCAAATTAACCTCTTCTCCCCTGTACTCTCTCAATTCCTAAATTATATGCTGATCTCTTTATTCCTCACTCAAAGCCTTTAAACTACTCACATCCCATTTTATCTTTTCCTTATTCCTAATTGAATTGCTGTGTACATACTAACACCTTCTAGTTCTTTTTTCTAATTCAAGAGCCCCACACTACCACCCTACCCCGCTTCCTTGGATTTCTAGATTGTACTTCTCCCCATCTACTGAGGTCCTACTAACTGAAGTGAAAGTCATTCTTCAAAACGGGTATTTGCTGGCTATCTTAACAAATATTGTGAGAGCTCTCATGGAAGAAAACTACTCCTATAGGTGCTAATCACAATTAAAATTGTTTTAGTTGAAACTGTTTAGTATATGCATGTATAGGCTCACATTTCTTCATTGAGTGGACTGGAAGCCATTGAGCTGTGCTTCCCAAGTAGCACCCCGACCCAATGAAGCACAGAGATAAGAAGCTCCAATAAATCTTACAACACTAACTAACATAGTTGGTCTTCAAGCCACATCCCTTGTATCTGAAAATGAGGAAAAGGGGTAATTACTCCCATCCTCTCCCTAGAAGCTCTCCATCCAATGACTTCATGGCAGGGGTCCTGGATAAAAACCAAGAAAAATATATGAACATTATGATCAGTAACTGAATCAAGGAGTTGAAAGAAGTATTAAGGAATGAAATCAGAGAGCAGTTTCAGGTGATGAGAGACAACTTTCATAAGGAAATAAGGGAACAATTCCATGTAATGAAAGATCATATTTATAAAGACCTAGACATCCTGAAGAAAGATGTAGCAGAACTATCAGAATTGAAAAATACTGTCAACCAAATTACATCCTCACTAGAAGGTACTAAAATCAGAGTAAGCTCAATGGAAACTAGAACCTCAGTTCTCAAAGAATGAACATTAGATAATGAAGATAGGTTGAGCAATGTCGAGTTCAAGTAAGATGGACAAGAAAAGAAACTTATCATTCATGACCAGAACTTCCAAGTAATATTTGATGAGATGAGAATAAGCAATCTGAGAGTATTTGGACTGGAAGAAAACATCAAACAACAAACAGGGGGCAATAAGAACATATTAAATGAAATTATCAAGGAAAATTTTCCTCATATCAGGATTGATCCAGATTACCAATCCAAGATGACTATAGAACACTAAACAGACCTCTCCAAATGAGAAATTCACCAAGACATATCATATATGAAATGATTAACAGAGAAACTAAAGAAAGAATTCTAAAAGTAGCAAGGGAGAAGCCCCAAGTCATGTTCAGAGGAAAACCAATCAGAAACACTATGGATTTTTCAGAGCAGAAAATGAAGTCCAGAAGAGCTTGGAACAATATTTTTCAAGTCTTCAAAGGAACCATTTTCAGCCAAAAATAATATACCCTGCAATCAGCTTTAAATGTGACAGAGAAATTAAATACTTCAGTGACAAATTCAAACTAGCAAGATACATGAACAGAAACCCTGCATTACAGAATATTCTCAGAATATTCTGCATTCAGAAGAACACACTAATAATTCTCTAAACCCCCAAACAAGAGAGTGTCTACAATCACAATACACTCTAATAAAAACTCAAGATGGCGCAAAACACGGCAACAAATACAAAGTCTGGGACTCAAATTCTCATATCTATCATAACTCTGAATGTGAATTGTCTCAATGCCCCAATTAAAAGACACAAATTGGCTTCCTGGATTATAAAACATAATTCAAAAATATGTTGTCTGCCAGAGGCACACCTCACACTCAAAAATAGACAGAGACTGAAGGTGAAAGGTTGGCAAAATGTCTACCAGGCTTGTGGCCCAAAAGAGCAATCTGTCATGGTGATCCTAATATCTGAGAAAGTTAACTTTGATCCAAAGCTACTTAGAATGGACAAAGATGAACATTATATCATACTAAAAGGCACAATTCACCAAGAAGACTTTACGGTAATTAACATTTATGCACAATCACAATTCCCCGAAATACATGGAGAAAACACTCAAGAACATTAAACCCCTCATTGATCTCAACACAATAATACTGGGGACTTCAATACACCATTATCAACATTGAACAGATCATCAAAACAAAAAAATCAACAAAGATATCTCCAATTTGAATTTCTCTATTCAATTGAGCTTAACAGACATCTACAGATTATTTCATCCTAAATCGGCTGAATTTACCTTCTTAGCAGCACATGGATCCTTCTCAAAAACAGACCACATCCCAGTCCAAAGAGCTAATCTTAATAGATTCAGGAAAGTGGATATAGTAACATGTATCCTGTCAGATCACAATGTCATGGTCTTAGCAATCAACAACAAAAGAAAACAGAAGAAGATCCTCTAATACTTGGAAATTGAATAATACCCTTTTAAACAAAGAATGGATAAAAGACCAAATGAGATCAAAAATCAAGAAACTCTTGGAAATGAATGAGAATGATGAAATGATATATCAAAACTTCTGGGATAGTATGAAAGCATACTTAAGAGGCAAATTTACAGCACTGAGTGCATACATCAAAAATATGAAAAGAGCCCAAATAAATAGTCTTATACTCCAACTGAAACTCCTGCAAAAAGAAGAATATTCACCCAATCAAAATCTAACAGAAGATAGGAAATAGCTAAAATCAGAGCTGAAATGAGTGAAATTGAGAACAACAACAAAAAAATACAAAGTATCGATAAAAAAGAGTTGTTCTTTGAAAAAATTAATAAAATCAAGAGACCTCTTGTCAACCACACCAAAAAGAAGATTGAAATGAAGTAAATCAATAAAATCAAAGACGAAAATGGAAATATCACCACAGACTCAACCAAAATCCAGCAGATTGTCAGATCTTATTTTGAAAATGTATTCTCTGCCAAGTTTGATAATCTGGAAGATATGAACAGATACTTAGCCACCTAGGACACCCCCAGATTAATACCAGAAGACATTGAAAATCTAAACAAACCTATCTCAGGTGCAGAATTCAAAGCAGGAATCAAAAGCCTTCCAGAAAAGAAAAGTCCTGGACCTAATGGATTCATGGCTGAATTCTACCAAATGTTTACAGAAGAATTAACAACGAACCTCTATAAGCTTTTTAATGAAATTGAAAGGGTCTGAACTCTACCAAACACTTTTTATGGAGTAAATATAGCTCTCATACCAAAATCTAACAAAGACTCATCAAGAGAAGAAAATTATAGTCAATTTCCCTGATGATGATAGATGCAAAAATCCTTAATAAAATTCTAGCTAATTGGATCCAAAAGTGCATTAAACATATAATACATCATTATCAAGTGGGCTTCCTTCCTGGAAAACAGGGCTGGTTCAATATTCGCAAATCACCACTTACATAGAATTAAAAATAAAAATTATATAATCATCTCAATCAATGCAAAAAATGCCTTTGATTAAATTCAACACCCTTTTATGCTCAAAAACTCTGGAGAGACTAGGGATCAAGTGAAGATAATTTAACTATGTAAGATCAATTTATGACAGACCCATAGCAAACATTATGCTTAATGATGAAAGACTGAAAGCATTTCCACTTAATTCAGGAACAAGACGAGGCTGTCCACTTTCACCAGTCCTATCAAATATAGTCCTTGAAACTCTTGCCAGAGCTGTCAGACAAGAGAAGAAAATCAAAAGAATTCAAATAGGAAAAGAAGAACTCAAGTTGTCTCTATTTGTGGATAACATGATTCTCTACTTAGAAGACCATATAAGCTTGACCAGAAGACTTCTGGAGCTTATAATCAACTTCAGCAAAGTGGCTGGTTATAAGATTAACACCAATAAATCATTAGCTTTCCTATACTCCAGCAACAAAGGACACTGAAAAAGAAATTAGGAAATCTGTCCTTTTCACCATCTCCTCCAAAAAAATAAAATACTTGGGTATAAATCTCACAAAGGATGTTAAGGACCTATACAATGAAAATTATTGAACTTTAAAAAAAATTATAGAAGACTGAGTAGATGGAAAAACATTCCATGTTCATGGTTAGAGTCAATATCATCAAAAGGGCCATTTTACCCAAAGCCCTATACAGATTTAATGCAATCCCTATCAAGATACCAATGTCATTCTTCATGGATATAGAAAAAGCAATACTCAAATTTGTATGGAAGAACCGAAGATCCAGAATAGCCAAAGCATTACTCAGCAAAAAGAAGGAGGCATGAGGCATCTCAATTCCCATCTTGAAATTATACTACAAGGCTATAGTGAAAAAAACAGCATGGTATTGATACCGAAACAGAATGGAAGACCAATGGAATAGAATAGAGGATTCTGAGATGAAACCTCATACCTTTAACTATCTGATATTTGATAAAGGGGGCAAAAGCATAGTGTGGAAGAATGATAGCCTGTTCAACAAATGGTGTAGGACAAATTGGAAAGCCATATGTAGACAATTGAAATTGGATCCTTACCATTCACCCTGCACAAAAATTAAATCAAAATGGTTCAAGGATCTGGATATTAACCAGCAACACTACAATTGCTTGAAAAAGAAGTAGGATCGACATTACATGACATAGGGGTCAGCACAGACTTCCTTAACAGGTATCCCATGGCGCAATCAGTAAAATCAAGAATAAATGCATGGCATGCAATTAAACTAGAAAGATTTGCACAGTTAAGGATTTAGTCAAGAATCTCAAGAGAGAACCTACAGAACAGAACGAGAGAAGCATTTTGCCTGCTACACCTCAGACAGAGGGCTAATATCTAGAATATACAAAGAACTCAAAAAATTAAATACCAAAACCACAAATAATCCAATTAATAAATGGGCTATGGAGCTAGAAAGAAGCTTCTCAAGGGAGGAAGCCCAAAAGGCCCATAAACATATGAGAAAATGCTCTATATCACTAACAGTAAGAGAAATGCATATCAAAACTTCACTGAGATTTCACCTCACTCCAGTCAG
This sequence comes from Aplodontia rufa, assembly GCA_004027875.1. Classification (NCBI taxonomy): domain Eukaryota; kingdom Metazoa; phylum Chordata; class Mammalia; order Rodentia; family Aplodontiidae; genus Aplodontia; species Aplodontia rufa. The sequence continues at coordinate 815 of PVKS010009505.1, read as the reverse complement.
AGTGGCAGAAATGGAGAATACATGCAATGACAGGTGCTGGAGGGGCTGTGGGAAAAGAGGAACACTATTAACATTGCTGGTGGGACTGCAAATTGGTACAGCCACTCTGGAAAGCAGTGTGGAGGCCCCTCAAAAAATTAGGGCTGTAACCTTCTTTTGACCTAGCTATCTTACTCCTGGGTGTTTTCCCAAAAGATCTAGAATTGGTTTGCTGTAGAGATACAGCTTCATCAATGTTTATAGCAGCTCAATTTACTATAGCTAAATTATGGAATCAACCCAGATGCCCCTCACTTGATGAGTGGATCCAAAAATTTTGGTAAATATATGTTGGGGATCGACCCCAACATGAGGCCCAGCTGGCTTGTAAAAGAATTGGTGGTAAACAACTCTAAGGGGCCCAGCTGGCTTGTAATTAGCAAATTGCCTGACCGCATGACTAAGCTATTTGGCCACACATTTGTTACAATTGGACCCCTATTGGTTGTTGTAATGGATAAATAGAGTAGCAACTAGTCAAGAGAAGAAAGCAATCAGGAGAGAAGCATGAGAAAAAGCAGTCAGGGTAGAAGCATGAGAGAAAGCAGTCAAGAGGAAAGCAGAGAAGCATAGAGTCAAAGAAGCCGAAGCACAGAAGTATAGAACCAGCGAAGCAGCAGCAGCAGCAGCAGCAGCAACAACAGAGATGTCAGAGAGATCAGCAGTGGTAGAAGATGCAGGTAGTAAGAGCCTTGGCTTCAGAAATAGGGACTCTAGTATAGCAATAGAAACAAGGACTCTAAATGTTAATAGCCTTGACTCAAAAAGAGGGAAGG
>PVKS010009504.1:0-63775 GCA_004027875.1 Aplodontia rufa | reverse complement strand
CACAGGGGAGGGGGTGAAATTCATGAGAAAGAATTGAATTAAGAAGGATGGGAAATCCAAATCATGCCCAGTCAAGGTCCCATTTTGACTCTAAATACTGACAGACTGCTCCAGAACCAGGAGGAATGGTGATTATGTTTGAATGTGGCCAGGCAGGAGAACTACCTGTCGCTTGAGGGAGGGTCGGCCTCTTGTTCTATTGAAACCCTTACCTAATTTGATAAGGCCCACCCACATTAGTGAGGGCAATCAGCTTTACATAGTTCACAGATTTAACTGTTAATCTCTTCTAAAAATATTCTTACAAAAACATCCAGAAGCATGTTCAACTAAACATCTGGGCCCCTATGGCCCAGCCAAATTAAATTTAAACCTCACATTATAATACATTTTCCAAATCTAAGTAATTACCATTGAACCACTGCTAATAATGCACATAGAAATTTATTTGCATGCTGATTATCTTTTCATCAGCATAATCTTTATATAGACAAAATGAAATCAGGGTTAGGAACCAGGTTGGGTCTACTGACTAGATCTGCTCTACCAAAACAGAGCTGGACACACAGACCCATAACATGCACAGAGAATTAGAACACTGACCTAGCAGACGAAATCCTGCAATTCCAGTCCTGGCTTTGCTACTAAACAGCTCTGTATCAGGTCCCTGCACAAACTGCATCCCTTTTCTGATTGGTTGTTAAAAAGAACAACAAAACCTAATTAAGTAAGCCAAAATCATCCCTTCATGCTATATAATTCTAGGAATTTGAGGAGGAAGCACGGCACACATTACACTCCAACCCACTCTGCTCCTGTGGACGCAGCAAGTTGGAGTAAGGTGACCATGACCCAGGCACTCAGCACTCAGTGCTGGTGGCCTCAGTCTAAGACTTCTCTCCTCCAGCCACAACTGATCACACTGTCAGTCACCTTTGTGCTTCTACTGAACTCATCTCCCTCTGATCTCCCATGCTGGGCCTTCTGCCTGATCTGTCTCTCTTATCTAACTCCTGGCCTTCCAAGCTCTTTGGGGTGGGTGCCTTTTCATCCATACTGCTAGTTTTCATGACCCAGTCCTTTGCCCTAGAAGTCTTGAATTCTCAAGTACTAACCCTAGATAGCCCTCTGTGGTATGAGACATTGGACCTACCTTGCTTTCAGCCTCAAACTTCTGATCCTACCATCATGCTTTTTATGGGAATAGGTGCCTGCAATGAAAGCCCTGCCTTCCTCACACAGGCCAAGACACTGAGTTAGTGCACTACGCAGTCTAGGAGGAACAGTTTGCAGGGCTTTCCCTGGGCAGGTGTCCTTTTTGCACCTAGCAAAGCTAGCCAGAGACAAGTGATGGGACCTTTGGGGAACATTTTCAGATGCCTTCAGAATAAAGAATATTGAAACAATTCGAGGCCATGACCAGACCGACACAAAGCAAGGGCTTCAAAGAATGGTCAGGTTGGCTGACTTCAAAGATAACCATGGCAGATCAATGTGTAGCTGATGGACTTAACTTATAACTGCCGAATGGGCAGTGATAACTCAAGACCTTTATGTTCATAACCATCCTCTTCCCTGTGCCATGGTACACACTCTTCTAAATGGCTACACCCTATAGGGTTGTGGAATGGTATTTCCATAGCAAAGTCAAAGCCAGAATTAGAACTAATGATGTTCTTGAGTTTTGTAATCATCTTCATTGTATACCTACTGTGAGCTAGATCCTGTTGGCAATAGTTACGGAATGAAGATAGAAAGATGAATCAGGCGCGATTCTAATCGTTGAGGAGGTCACAGAGTCCAGGGAAGGGACAATGGAAGAAACATGTAATAAATGATGCCAAATAGTGGATCTGAGGGGGAAGTAGAAAGGCTGAGGGCCAGGACTCATGGTGAACCTAGGATTATTGGCATGCAGAACTCAGGGTCCACAGAGCTCAGGTTCAGGGTGAAGATAGACAGATACTCATCCTTCTGACAGCACCTACAAGACCAGGCCTCAGCTGGCCTGCTGATATGAGAATGGTTTACCTCTCAACTCAGCCAAAGAAGCCAAATTCAAATGCTATAAAACTGGATCTTGGTGATGGTTATATAACTTTGGAAATTTACCAAAACTCATTAAGATACACCACTTAAAGTCTGTGAGTGTTATTGTGTGTACATTATATCTCAGAAAGCTCTTTAAAAAAGACAGATTCATCTCCTGGATAAGCTTATACCTGTGCAGTTCTGAAAATCAAGATCATCAGTGCTCTCCTAATTTCTACAAGATGAAATCCATACCTTCGGCTTGACATTTAAAACATTACAAGCAGCGAGGCTTAACTCTGAGTAGCATTTTTTTTTGCTTTAAATGTACTGGTCTCCCACATGGACTGTATCATCCTCTCCCTCCCTTCCTTCCTCCCTCCCTCCCTTTCTCCTTTTTTCTTTCCTTCCTGCCTGCCTGGCTGCCTTCCTCCCCTTTCCTCTCCCTCCCTCCCTCTTACCTTATTTCTATTGAACACAAATTTACCAAATCTCTGCTGAATTATTTTATTTGTTCAATATTATTCTTAATGCTGAAATCACAGCCCTAAGCAACACAAACACACGCACGCACACACACACACAGTTTTTTTCTCCTGCATTCTCTCTGTGTGTGAATCCTTATCTCCTTTCAGCTCATGCCATCCCACTTCCTACAGAAATCCTTTTATGAACATCTATCCCAGCCCCACATGCTCTTTCCCCTCCATCAGGAGTTTCGCCACTCCCGGAGGATGCTTATTAATTCATGTGGAGCCTAGAATGGGCAGTCATCCTCTGGGAGATTCTGTGGACATTAAAAGCATCTTACTGCTAGAGACTGTCTGTTTTCCCCACCTCCAACTTAAATCCCCTCTTCTTCTTTCAGTCTTTTTAAAAATTCTCCTATTATGATTATTGGTTTTCTGTAGCTAAAGGGCAAAATTAATAAATTCCTCAGCTGCACAACTTCCTTGAAATATAATAAAGATTTTTGACTGTTAGTACGGGGATGAAGGATGAAGACAATAAAACAGAAACAAGGTTGGTGAGTAAGGCTGTGTGTGTGCATGTGTGTGTGTGTGTGTGCACACGCATGTGTGTGAATCAGACCTGTCTTCTTCCGGAGTGTTGCTCAATAAGGTCAGGGATTTGAACCTTTGAGAAAGAGGAGCAGAACTTCAGATCCCAAAGTCTTGAGGACAAAGGATGCAGGGAAGGAAGAGGGTAGGGTACAGGAGAGGGGTGAAGGGCTCAGGCTCCCTGCAGATGAGAGGATTAGCATGCTACTTTATCTGCAAGACTTTTCCTAAACCCACTCCAAACTCCACACCTGGAATTGAAACCACAGGTTTCAATTCACCAGAGTGATTTTACTAAAAATCAAGATTGTATTTGAATTTCAAGGTGAAAAAAAAATTGGGACAGAGTTATCCATTATGTATTAGGCCCATGCAGGATACGGAGAGAGTTATGGGGAGAGGAGAGGAACAAGGCCCCTGGATGTTGACTAATCACTGCCATTTCTTTGAGGACCATGTAATGTGTACCTTGGAAAGCAGCTGGTGGACTCTTAGGGGCTTTGGAATGGCATAGCTCTGTGTTTTAGCCTCTGAATCATCACCAGTCAGATACGTGCCTGGGAATCCACTCGACCTGTCGGAGACTGATTTTCTGACAGTGTAGAATAAGAGTCACCTTCGCTGTTCAGTCTATCTCTACTGGCTGTTGTGAGAAACACACAGGATAATGAATATGGAAGTCTCATAGAGACATCTGATTTAGGTGGATGAACTTGTTATTTCTTCTGGGAAGATACTTCTGGTTTCCCAAAGGGACTACATTGCCAATCTCACTGAGCAATTAATGTGTAAACAACTTTGCTTTTCCATCTTGATGACTTTCTCTGTTTATTCCAGATCTCTATACTCTCTCCTAAAATGAGGGAGGAGGGGGAGATACCTGCACCTTTTGTTACTACTCAGGGGAGATCCAGAAAGATTTCTTTGATTCAACCTTGGCCAGCAGAGAAACAGTCTCATTCTCAAAGAATAAAATTTGAATGCAATATTGTTATGGTCCTGTTCAGAACAAAGAATCTTTTCCCTGGAACCATAGGAAAGCAGGTTGCTGAGCAGATGTCCCATCACTCCGAGAGCTTTAGTAGTATTTTCTGCAAAGAGCAACCATTTCATAGATAATGACTGGGCAATCATCAAAATCAGGAAATTAACACTGCTACACTACAACTGTGAAATCTTCAGTTGCCATTCAACTTTTGTCAAATGTCCCAACCACATTCTTTAGGTGACAGTATCCAGTTCAGAAGCACATGTTCCCCTCATATGAAACATCTTGTAGCTTTCTTAAGTTTGTATTGTGTCCTACCCTGGTTTCTCCCATCTCTCACACCATGTTTTTTTTTAAAATTTTTTATTTTAAGAGAGAGGGACAGTGAGAGAGAGAGAGAGAGAGAGAGAGAAACAATTATTATTTAGTTTTTCATGTAACCTTCATTGCTCTGAGACTTTGCTGTGTACGTGGTGCTGGGGTTCGAACTTGGGGACTCGCACCATGCCAGGCAAGCACCTTTAACACTGAGTCCTCACACCATGTTTTTACAATTTGTGTTGGTTGCTTCTTCATGATTAGGCTCAGGGCATGTGTCTTTGGAGGAATATTACAGAAACCAAGTTTCTTTGTTAGGGCATCCTATCAGACTGCTTGTGATTTTAATTTATCTCATCCAGACTGATGTACACTTTGTTCTTTCTAATTAGGTGTTGTCCACCAATCTTCTCTTCCATAATTAATGTCTTTGTGGGGAGGTGCTTTGAAATTTTATAAATACTACATTCCTTATCAAACTTTCAATGCTTCCATTCATTAATGCAAATTACTATTAAATGGTGTCTTCCTATTTATTGACCAGGGTCATAATATGTTACTGTAGTTATTTATTTTTTAAAGAGAGAGAGGGACAGTGAGAGAGAGAGAGAGAGAGAGAATCAATTTTATTTAGTTTTTCATGTGGCTTTCATTGCTCCAACACTTTGTTGTGTATGTGGTGCTGCGGTTTGAACTCATGTCCTTGCACATGCCAGGCCAGCACCATAACCTATGAGCCACCACTCCAGCCCCTGTAATTATTTATTTTGAGGCTAAACTTGCACCACATTTGGCCAGAGCAGACTTCTTTGTCCTTGAACATGTCTCCATACGTTCTTGCACAATGAGATATTCTAGGTCCACTTTTCACTTTCCTAGTTCTGGAATTAACCATTTGTTATGGCTTAGATATGAAGTATCCCCCAAAAGTTTATATGTGAGACAATATAGGAATATTGTGAGCTGAAATGATTAGAAGATGGGAGTTGTAACCTAATCAGTGGATTAATCCACTGATATGGATTAACTGCATGGTAACTGTAGACTGTTAAGGTGTGACTGAAGGAGGTAGGCCACTGGAGTCATGCTTTCAGGTATGTATTTTGTCTCTGGTGAGCAAAGCTCTCTCTATGCTTTCTGATTGCCATGTCCTGAGCTGCTTTCCTCCACCAGACCCTTCCACCATGATGTTCTTCCTCACCTCTGTCCCAGAGCTATGGAGTCAGTTGTCTATGAACTGAGACTCTGAAACTGTGAGCCAAATAAATTTTTCCTCTTCTAATTGCTTTTGTAGGGACTCCTGGTCACAGTGACAAAAAAGCTGACTAAAACACCATTTCTCCAAGGAGCTCTGATTCCTTTCCATAGAAGTGGTATTTGGAAGCCAAGATCTGGACACCATGTTTGCTCATTGCTGTTGGATTAGGGAAGGATTGAGTGAAGGAGAGCTGCTACTACAGATCTCTATCAGTACTCAGTTTTATCTATACTTCTGTGTGTGTGTGTGTGGTATGTTTGTGTGTGTGCAGGCATGTGTGGGAGGATGCACTTCTTTGGGGGTGATGTGGAGACACAGAATATTTTGGTTTCTTTTTGTATTACAACAATCATAATTAGAATAGCGTTTTTCAAAATATACTCCAATGAACTTTTCATAAGCACCCTGACAAAAAGAGATTCCAGTCTGGCAAACACTGTGCTTCTTTGAGGCTCAAAAACACTTCTGTGCTTGGTGGTCATCCAAAGGGCTCTGTAATGTGCAGTATCTACGATGATAGGTCAGCCCCAGAGCCTTAATGATCTGTTGTTTCTAAGTGATGTAAATGGATACTTTAAAATTTTTTTTACTTGAATTATCTACAACATATTTATTATAAATATTTAAGAATACTCTAGAAGCCAGGCATGGTGGTGTATACCTGTAATCCCAGAAACTGGGGAGGGTGAGGCAGGAGGTTCAATAAATTCAATTTGAGGCTAGCCTCGTTGATTCAATAAGACCCTCAGCAAACTAGTGAGGTTCTGTCTCAATATAAAAAATACAAAGAACTAGGGATGCAGCTCAGTGGAAAAGTGTCCCTGGGCTGTAGGATCCCCAGTACAGACAAACAAACAAAAAAAAAAGAAGAAATAGAAAAATATACATTAAAGAAATACAGATATACCTCCCCGTTGCACCCCTGCTTTGTGAGATGCTAAGATCGCATTATCTTCTGAGTCAGGAAGAGGATGAGCTGAGCCAAAGTCTTGGGAAGCTGATGGGAAGGTGCTGTCCCTACTTGGTGTTGTCCCTGCTTGGATGGTCTTTGTGGAGTGGGGAAGCTTGAGACCATGATCATGAATTTTAGGGGTACAGGGTCAAGCCATGACAAGCGTATTTCCACATTACCTTGCCCATAGCTGCCAGGCAGATACAGTAAGGGTTCCAAACATTACACAGCCTTTCTTGCTTAGTGGTTAAAGCCACAGTCTTTGGAATCTGGTAGATCTGAGCCTGAATCTTGGTTTTCCTGTGAGGAGAGTGACTTTAAGTATAATAAGAGTACCTATCTTAAAATACTTTGAGGATTAGATATGGCAGCTGCACAGAACACACTTAGCTCACTGCCTGGCATATGGCAAACGTTCAGTCAATGGCAGGCTTTTTTCTTTTCTTTTCTTTTTTTAGTGGTGATTGTTATTTTAGCATCTCTTGAGAGTTTGGATAGTCTCTCAGGGAGATTTATAAAAGAGTGTACAAGGCAGTTCGGAATGAAGGAGATTGTTCTAGAAAAAGGGGCCAGGGACTCTTGATCCTGCCACTATTTCCATGTTGGGCTAACTAATAGTTATCTATATTATTTATCCTTTGCGGGGTGTTCAGCATCACCTTCCTGCCAAACAATGTTATTTCTAGAAATGGTCAATTGTCTCAGGAGCAGAACAGAGGAGCAAGACTGTCCTTGGTTAAGAATCACCATGACAAAGGAAGTGATTTTTCAGAGAGCTGAGAAATAAATGGGATATGAAGAAAGTAGAAATGACAAAAATAACTCATTCATTTAATAAATCTACTACTAATATGACCATATATATGTAGATACAGTATACATATATATTAGTAGCAAATTTATTGACTATATATGTTAATGGATAGCTAGGGTGAGATGATTAAGGGAGGATTATTATTGCTGTTCTAACTCATTATTATTTATTTTTAAATGCTTAAATATGGAATAAAAGGCCAATACTGAAGGAGAAGATGAAGATTGCCATAGGAAGTGGTTTTCATTTGGCAAGCCTTCCTTTCCACCTTGTGCAGTAGCATCACAGAATTCTTTTCCTTCTCCTTTTCTTTCTCTCCGACAATCACCTTTTCTCTACTCCACATGGCTCTGGGGGTGGGAAGAACACATGGGTGTCCTTTCTCTTTGCTGCAGGGCATGGCAGACCTGGCCAATCATGGTCCCTGATTCCCTTTATCACTGAGTGTCCTGGAGAAGCACACATGCATACTCTGCCTAGGATATTATGCAACACCATCAGGAAGACAGATGCTTTCTGCTTCCTTTAAGTTGAAGACATTTCTAGAGCTCCTGATGCCCAAGCCCTATACCTATGCAGGACTCAGAAACAACATAGATAACAGAGACAGAAAGCGAGGGAAAAGGAGGGTTGAGGACAGGCTCTGTCGCTCTGGATACTGCCATGGGTGAGATCATTTCTAACCACAGACCTCTCCAATCATGGGAACCAATTGCTTCCCGTTCACTGTTAAGCTGGTTAGGGTCCATTTCTTCACTGAGTGTGAAGAGAGTCTGGTTTCTATTACAAAGATCAAGGAGAGGGAGGGAATAATCAATAAAACAAGGACCCTCAATAAAGTGGCATGCATGAGATCATGATTTAGGCTGAGAAATTTGTCACAGGCAGGAGAAGGACCCTGCCTTAACCATCAATGGAAGAGGGATGGTGCAGATGGAGTCCTCTTGCTTATTTGGTGGTAAAAGTTATGGAGGTCCCCATAGCTGAGGCCAGTTAAGATTTGTGAGTGTGAAATCACTAGCAAGTTACTGATGACCTCACTTTTCTCTCTGCTGCTCAGAGAAAAAAACAAAACAAAACAAAACACCCAGGAAACAAGCAAGGTCTACCTATAATGTGTAATACATGTGTAATACACTGTATTAAAAAAAGCTCTCCAAAAAGAAAATATATTGAAACTTAAATCATTTGACTATTATTACTATTACATTTCTTGCAACTTACCCAAAAACTTATGAGGACAAAGCTACACATTGGACTACTGTAATTTAGAACTATTGTACTGACCAAAATAAAAATAAGATGTAAGCCTTTCATTAATTGCCTATAACTGCATACTGTATTTTAGCATCCTTATAGTTTATTCATGAGAATAAATAGAATTTGAACTGTATGTAACATCCCAGGCATAACTACCCTTGGATGGATGATGGCATGGCTTGTGTCCATTGGAGAGCCACTGAAGACATCAATAATCAATCCCAGCTTTCATTCTCATTGAGCTTAGATGCAACCTCAAAACTATTCAAAAACATTGTGCTGCAGAGTGAACAAGATGAGCCTGAAAGATGCAATTTTTTGCTATTGTTGACTGACTTAAAAACCCTTGGGGACAGCCCCTGTTGATTTTTTGGTGGAGAAGAATGGCCTCCAGCATCTGGCAAGACTAAGGACCCTGGAGCAGCCTTGTGCACCTGGTGCTCTATTTCAGCATCTACTCTCTCCCATTAGGAAGAGGTGAGACGAGATGAGAGGCACAGGCGGTAAGGCCTTGTGCTTTTTTCTCTGGCAATGACATGGGCAGTGTGACATGCAGGGTAATGAATTGCACTCTTTGCAGAAATGAGTAAGTCGTGGTTGGTGATGCAATGATCAGTTTGCTCCATCACGTTAAGCTGCCCATTCATCATCCACACCTGCTGTCAGAAGCCCAAGGCTGCTGATATTGGCCTCAAGTCTTGGCCTCAGCCAACTGAGCAACAGCCTTTGGAGTTCCCTCCCCAAGACTCAAGGCCGCCTTTGATTACAACCTCTCGTGAGGGCCTGATACCAGCTTACCAACTGCTGATTCTAAACACAAGAGACCTATGTGATGACCCAGGCCACTGGGTGCTGCTGGATAAAATAGGAAGGACCCCTGAATGGATACCCAGGTGGCTTGCTCCACTGTCCCCTATTGTGGCCTTGGGCCAGTCTCATATTAACTCTGTGCCGCAGTTTCTCCATTCAGAAAGGAAGTGGTGCAGGAGACAGTCTCTCAGCTCTCCCTCTCTGGCTCCAGATCTCTTTCGTAAACATGTGACAGGAAGGATTTTGTGATTTTAACTTCCCTATCCACTGAGGCAAATAATAGCATTTATTAACTACAATTGTTTGGCATCCTTGAATCAGTTCATTGATTTTTTTACAACTAAATAAAAGTTGTAATTATCACAGTTGATGAGTAGACTGGGAACTAGCAAGGTTAAGTGAGGTGCTCAAAGCCACAGAGAGAGGTTATGTAACAGGATTGAATCTGCATCAGTTTGACTCCTAAACCCTTACTCTTTCCACTGGGAATTGTTTTGGAAAAGAAGCAGGCCATGAGGACACCCATTTCCTAGGAGCTCTGCAGGAAGCATGTGCTGCTAAAGCCCCATGAATGTTCAGAAGAGAGGCAGGGAGACCCAGAGGAGCTGGGGATGGAACTCTCATTTTTGCATCCTCAGTTTCCAGTTTGAATATTGAAGCCCCTGGTTAGGACTTAGGCTATGGAGAGGAGGCAGCTGTCCAACAAGAATGTCCATAGACTTTTCAGTGTCTTCTGGGGTAGCTGCTACCTGTGGCATATTTCTTTTCTTTTCTTTCCTCTCCTTTCTTTCCTATTTTAATATAAACTCATTGATGCCCTGTATTGAGCACTGGGTTCTCAGCACTGTGACTGAACCTTCATCATTTAAGTCATGTAGTAGCCTGATGAAGTTAGACGTTCATATTATTGGATGGGAAAACTTGCTCAAAGTCATTTAGCTTAAAAATGGTAGAGTTTTATTTTAACTTTGATCCATCCATCATTTGTCCATCCATTCTTACAGAGTGGAACATGTCATGGAATGAGCTCAGAGCCAGAGAACCTTGTGTTAATTCACACACTTGACTTGACCACTGTGAATCTGGATGTCACATATTTCTTCCTAGGTGGCTGTGTTCCCAGTTATGAATAACAGAGAATCTTATAACAGCAGCAATATTTTATTCAACTCTTATTCTGAGCTATGACCTTGAGTATTACATTTCATTCCAATCCTTAAAACAAGCCCATAATGTAAGTATCAGTATCTCTTTTTTATGGGTTCAGATAACTGAGGCTAGAAAGGGAATATAACTTACCCCAGGTCACAAAGTTAGTGAATAGCAGAGTTAAAATTCTCTGATTTCAAATTCCTATCTCTCAGCTTCTTCGTTACTGAGGAACAATGCTTCTTAATATTTATTGTGCAGAGACATCACTTAGGATCCTGTTATATGCAGTTTCTAATTTAGTTTGTCTAGATTGAGCATGAGATTCTACATTTCAAACAAGGATTCTACATTTCAAAACTGAGGTTGCTTGTACAAGGACCACATTTTGAGTACTTGGGTTGTAGAATCTAGATCAGAGGTTGGGAAACATTTTCTGCAATGGACCAAATGGTCGATATTTCAGGCTCAGAAGATCATATGATTTCTGTTGCAGCCACTCAACTCAGCCTCTATAGCAGGAAATTAGCCATTGATATTGTGCAAAAAAGGGAAGAGTTGTGTTCCAATAAAACTTTATTTATAAAAAAAATATCCAGGTGATGTGTTGGATTTACCAACATCTGAGGGCTTCCTTACAATTAGTCCCACTTATTGTCCTTTCATGCCCACCTTCCTTGAAGGCTTGGTCCCCAGCGTATGGTGCTTTGTGGAGGTTGGAGAATCTTTAGGTGGTGGGCCTAGTGGGAGGAAGTTAGGTCACTGGGGGCTGCCCTTGAAGGGATGCCAGTGCCTTCTTCCAATACTCTTCCGTTCTTGGTTGCCCTGAGGTGAGCAGACTCCTTTGCCATGTGCTTCTGCCATCGTGTCTTTTCTTGCTACATCTCTTTCTTTTAAGTTGATTATTTCAGGTGTTTTTGTTACAGTACAGTTCATACAATCCCGAACAGTCTCATGTAGTGGTTCTCAAAATGTGATCCATGGATTAACACACAAGCACCCTTTGATAACTTGCTGGAAGTGCAAATTTAAAGGCCCCACACCACACCCACTAAATCAGAAAATCTGAGAGTGAACAAAGCAATCCATGGTTTATGAAGTCCTCCAGGTGACTGTTACGTGTGCTACAGTGTGAGAACAACTGGGAAAAGGATCGGCATTTCTGAAATGTAAATGCATCCTGGGGCCTCCCAGCTTTGGCTGCATGAGAAGGCCACATCTGACAAGAATAAGAACTTGAGGTCTGGTGTCAGCCAGGGCTGTGCTGAAATCCTAGCTCTTTCTCTGATTGGATTTGTGGTGGCAGATAAGCATCTTAGCCTCAAGGCATGACCCACAGTTTCTTCATTTGCAATAACTGCACAACAACATCATAAAAGCACAAAATGGCAACAACGTGTCAGGAGTGAATGAATTGAGGTGACATCCATGGAACATTTGCCCTAGCCTTTGGTTTCCAGGAAGTGGAAGCCATTGCTGTCTGAATGATGAGGACCATATCACTAAATGTTCACAGATGGGCTGGTGTGGACCATCACCTAGAAGCAACCAGAGGATTGTGCTTTGGAGGTAAGAAGTGGAGCACAAATGTCAACAAAAATATTGCATCACTGCTGGCTTAGCCATTAAAGGGTGCAGGCAAGACCCTTACAGCCACCAATTAAGAAATGTGTGTCTGTTATTATAACACATCCTGATTTGAATCTTCCAGCAGGGCACTGGCCCAGAAAACATATCATGTGGTAGAGGCCCTGTTAGAGGTGGGGAAATCAGCATAGGCAACCCTTTCAGTCTCCTGCTGCTCTAAGAGCCAATTAGACTTAGAGAGTTGCTTGGGTTTCTGAGCCTCAGTCTCCCCCTACAAAGCTGGAACAACATTGCGTCCATTCAGGTGCTGCAAGAACTACAGACTTTGACAGTAAGTTTTCTCTTTCTCCTCTGCACCAGCCACTACAGCTGTGGATAAGACGTAGAGATTTGCAAGTGATCATCCCGGTGCCAACAGGATTTTGTTTTTTGAAAACTAAACAAAAATTCACCGTTAGCTGTAATAGATGCTACCATGGGGAAGGACAAAGGCCTCTTTCCAGAGAGGCAGACATAAAACATTTCACACCTTAAGTATCATCCAGACTAACTGAATCAGAATTCCAGAGCCAGGGATGAAGAGAGATATACAGATACACACATATGCATGTATACACAGACAATCACAATAACACACACACATACATTTCACTCTTATATGATAATTATTAAGATCGAATATAAATTGCTGCCACTTCTATTTAGCTTTGTATTGGAGGTTTTGGTCAGGCAAACTAGGCAAGAAAAAGAAATAAAGTATCTCCAGATTGGAAAAACAATAAAACTATTTCTATTCCTAGACGACTTGATTTTGCATATAGAACGTCCTAATACACATACACGCATGCACACACACACACACACACACACACACAGGAACTAATAATCAACTCTGCAAAGTTGCAGGATTATGAGGTCAGCATATGAACATTAATTGTATTTATATGCCAACAATACATAACCTGAAAAAGAAATTAGGAAAAGACTAAATTGAGCAAAATAAGTGCAAAGCTTATCCACTGAAAACTAGAAAATGATCCTGAAAAGAATTGAGGAAGATCTAAGTAAATAGAAAGACATTCTATGTTTGTGGGTTAAATGATTTAATATGTTAAGATGGTAATACTCCCCAAACTGATCTATAGATTCAGTGCAATTCCTATTGGAATCCCAGGGGGATTTTTGAATTTTTTTTTTCTGAAATTAAAAAGCTCAGTCTAAACTTTATGTGGAGCCCAGAATAATCAAAGCAATACTGGAAAAGAACAAAGTTGGAGGATTTACACATTCTAAGTCTTTTTTTTTCTCTTCTTCCCTGGATGTGTGTGTGTATGTGTGCGTGCACACAAGTGCACATGGACTTGGTACATACATACACATTTTTTCCTGTTTATTCTTCAAAATTTCAGTGCCCATTTCTTAAAAACTTTTGTAACCACAATGCAGTTATTGACATCAGAAGACATTGTGGGCATAGTATTAATACATAATTACAAATTTCTTTGAGTATTCCCCTGATGTTTTTATAGCAAAGGAATGTGCAAACTCATGAGTTACATTCAGTTGTCATGGTCTCTTGGGACCCTTTAATTTTGATAGCTCTTCAGTCTGCTTGGCTATCATGACCTTGAAATTCTTAAAGATGAAGGTCAGTTATTTTGTGGAAGGCCTCTCAGTCTGGATCTGTCCCAGGTTTCCTCGTGTTTTGATTCAGGTTATGCATTCTTGGCAGGAGCATCCTAGAAGTTATGCTGAGTTCTTTTCAGTGTGTAATATCAAGAGGCAGATGGTATTGATTTGTGATATTAACTGGTTGCTTCGTTAAGGTGTTATTGCTCCGTTTTTCCACTGTAAGGTTATTACTTTCCCTTCTTAATTAATAGTTACTTGTGGGGAGATATTTTGAGGCTATTTGACTACTTTCCACTTTAAAATTTCCCCACAACTTCTAGCACGCATCTGGGTGTCTTTTCTAGCATTAAACCCAAGTCCCTGCCCACTGAGATATATCCCAGCCCTGTTCACTTTTTATTTTGAGACAGGATCTTGTTAAAGTATTGAGGCTGGCCTTGAACATGCCACCCTCCTGTCTCACCCTCCTGAGTCACTGCGATTACAGGCAGGTGCTGCCACACCTCGTGTGCCACCTGGAGTTTTTAAAAGCTCATAAAACTATATGAATGTATCCAGGGTTGAGAGCTGCTCGTCTAAACTGCAGTGGAACAAGCAGGCCTTCTGGAGGAACGGACATTTAAACTGAGACCTAAATGAGTGGGAGCAGCCCTGCCCCTTGGAAATTGGTGGGGGTGAGGAGCAGACATTCCAGGATCACATTGGCTTGGAGACAAACTATCTAGAAATGGACCAAGTCCACGTGCCTGGCACAGAGTAGAAGGGAGGCACAGACAGGAGGTATGATTAAGGGCATGCAAGGCGTGTGGACTTATTTCAGTGGCAAGGAGAGACCATGAAATAGGGTCAGTCAGGGCAATGATACAATTGGGTTTTGAAGATGGAAAAATAAAACCACCATGTGGGCATCAATTTGTGGGTTCAAGAGTGAAGGCAGGAGGTGCAGACAGGAGGGAGGGAGTTCAGAGCAGTGGCTAAGAGAAGAAATGGTGCCTGGGCAGTTGAGTCAGCATCCTGAGACAGAGGAGCTGAGTGCAGAGGGAAGTGCAGCAGTGGGGGAGGACGATATCAAGTGCTGTGGGCAAAAGGAGAGAGTGTGTGTCTCTCTGGTGATTACAGCAGGCTTCCTGGAGGAGGTGGCATGTGCTAATCCCAGATAGATGAACAGAGAGTGTGTCTACCTGGGGATCACAGCAGGCTTCCTGGAGGAGGTGGCATGTGCTAATCCCAGATAGATGAGCAGAAGGCAGCCAGATGCAGAGGCAGATGTGTCCTCATCACAAGGAACAAGAGGCTGGAGGAATCAGAAATACTAGAGAAGGATGGAGCTCCCAGGAGGGAGCTTGGGGATGCAACTGCGGAGAGAAACACAGCTAGATCCCCAAGGGCTATGGATGCCACTTGGGAAGTGTGGGCTCTATCTTCAGGGAAACAGGCAAAGGGAGCAAGAGAAGGGTGTAAAGGGGGTTTGCAATTAAGAAGAATCCATGGCAGCTGCATGTGCAAGATGACTTTGATGCAGGAAGAAAATCCAAGGCTGATTTTCCAGCATTGTGGGGGAACTAGCTTCAAGGGGTCCACAGGTATTGATGCTCAGCACGTGGGAGCTTTTAACATCACTCACGGTTAGGTAGGCCAGCCAGGCGGACCCACTGGGGCCTTTGTAAACCTTAATGGGGTCCTCCTTCTGTAAACCTCCTGGAGGACAGGTTAAAAGAAGAAAAAGCCTTCCCATGCAGAAAAGAGGGAGGGAAAGTACCTGTGGTTGGGGGTGGGCAGAGGACGGAAAGAGCAAGGGGGTCACTGTGGTGCAGAATGAAGACAAATGGGCAGTGAGTTCCGGAGAAGGCATCCTTTCTCCGGAACACTCGCCTCTCCATCAGGGCCCAGCCAAGGCCTGTCAGGCAGGAGTGGTGCCTTTGTGCGTCTGCCGCTGTGCTCCCGTTGTCATGGTGATGGGGCCATAAGTCATGTCTGCTGCTGCTGCACAGAGGCGCTGTGATTTATGCCTGCCCGGCTGGGATTGTAAACTTTTTTTTCCTTTTTTTTAATGTTCAAAATCCATCTCAGCAAGGGAGGCAGGGTGTCTCCGGCTCAGTGCAAGGGGAGGGGGTTGTTGTCAGACCTTGGCTGACTCCCTGCCAGGGATGCTTGGACATGCTGCACAGCTGGGGCTGCTGAAGCAGTGCAGCCGGGCTGCACAGATGCCTTCTGACCCAGCCATAGGAGTTTCAAAAAAATGGAAGCTAATGTCCACTCCCGAGTCCAGGCTGCTGCCCAGATTCCCTAGACCAAGGCTTTGTTCTGTCTCCCCAGGCTATGTCGGCTCTGATCTTCATGTTTGCATTTCTGGTTTAAAAGCCCGCATTGTGTCCCAGCCCCTGTACAACCAGGTCCGTAGGAGGCTGTGATGTGAAAACAGGGCTGAAATCATCTGCTCTAAGCTTCAATTTTCTCTACTGTTCAATGGGGATAACACAGCTTCCTCTAAGGCAGGGCTTCTAGACCTTGGCACTGTTCTCACTTGGGTTTACTGGAGGAGGGCTCTCCTGTGCTCTGTGGGATATGTAGCAGCATCCCCGGCTGCTTCCTGCTGGATGCCAATAGCCGTTAGGTTGTGACGACTGGAAACGTTTCCAGAGGTTCCCCAATGTGCTCTCGGGGCAAAATCACCCCCTTTAAAACCAATTATTATGAAGGAAGCAAATCTTTTCCTTATGACCCATGGATTTCTCAGCTTTCATGGATAACCAAGACACTCCTGAAAGACCAGGTCCTTCTAGCACATGTGGAGCCCTGGACATTCCTGTTTCCCATGCCGCCTCTCAATGCTGTGTCCTCACTGCTGGACAGGACACCGTCACAGGTAAGTCACCACCAGCCCTTGTGATACCCAGAGTGTGGATCCAGATCCCGAGGCTTCTTTTCAATACAGTCTACTTGTGGCTGTACCTGGGAGGATGGAGGCAGGGCTGAAAGATGCCCTGAAGGAGCAGAGGGAGCTGGAGGTGCACTCGGGAACCCGAAGCCAGGAAGCCGTTGAAGCATGTGGCAACATGTGCCTGAGATGGTCATGCAGTTTCAGTTTCTCTTATGTCTTCTACTTTGGTTTTTATTATAATAAAATACACACAGCATAAAATTTACTGTCTTAATAATTCTAATTCAGTGGCATAAAGTACAAATCATCACACCACTGTCCATCTCCAGAACTCTTTTCTTTCTTTCTTTCTTTTTTTTTTGTACTGAGGATAGATCTCAGGGTGCTGCTTAACCTCTGAGCCAAATCCCCAGCCCTTTTTATAATTTATTTTGAGACAGGGTCTCATTAAGTTGCTTAGGGCCTTGCTAAGTTGCTGTGGTTGGCTATGAAATCAAGATCCTTCTGCTTCAGTCTCCTGAGTTGCTGGGATTACAGGCATGCATCACTACACCTGGCTTCCAGAACTATTTTCATCTTGAAAAGTGAAACTCTGCCCTATGAACAACAACAGCCCATTTTCCCCCTCCCTCCAGCCCTTAGAAACCACTGTTCTGCTTTCTGTGTTCATTATTTTATGCCACTAAGTACCTAATATCAGACAAATCAAACAGTATTTGTCCACTTGTGCCTGGCTTATTTCACTTAGCATAATGTTCTTAGTTCCTCCATGTTATAGCATATATCACAATGTCCTTCCTTTTGAATGGTGAATAATATTCCATTGTATTTTTGTGCTGCATTTGATTCATCTGTTCATACATTGATAGACAACTGGGTTGCACATGTCAGGCAAATGCTCTACCACTGAGCCACCTCTCCAGCCCCCTGTATTTCTTTTTATTTCTTTTTTTTTAAGAGAGAGAGTGAAAGAGAGAGAAAGAAAGAATCCATGTCATTTATTTCTTTTCATCTGGCTTTCATTTCTCAGACACTTAATTTTGTAAGTGGTGCCGGAGCTCTAACTCAGGTGCTTGCGCATGCCGGGCATATGCTTTAACCACTGAGCCACCACTCCAGCCCCCTCACCCTGGGTTTCTTTTTAAAGCACCTTTGAGATGCACTCCAATACCCAAATCATTATGCACTTGCTGAATATTTACTGCATGCAAAGCCTCAAGAAGAAAGGGCAGAGGACACAAAGAACCTGAGTCACAATTCCTTCTGAAAAGTCAAGAGCTTAGAAAGGCCTAACGAATGACTCCTACACAGGGTTGACATCTGTGCTAAATAATTAAATAGAATGACAGTAATGGCCAGTATTTTTGTGCCAACCATATCCGGTATCAACTCACTTGATTCTCAATGCAATCTCAAGCTGTAGCTATAGTTACCTACATTTTTCAAATGTGGAAATTGAGGCATAGCATGTTCACTGTTACCCAGAGAGTGAGTGGCACAGGTGGGATCCGCACCAGTTTGTCCAGCGCCGGCTCTGGCACTGCAAATGACTAAGCTCTGTTAAGCTACAGAGTTTGAAAAGACTGGGTTGCTCTAAAGTATTTCTTGTCTCTTGCTACTTTTATTTCTCGGTACTTCCTTATTCTTCCTTCTTTGTCAGTTCTAGGTGATCTTGGAAGTCTTCACTCAGGACTTGGTCCCCTCAGAATACCCAAGCCTGGCCACTGTCTCCAAATGCTGCTCCTCCCTTGAGGATCCTGTGCCACATGCAGAGCCCAGAAACTAAAATGAGGAATTCAACAGCCACTGGCCTGATTAATGATCCTGTAGAAGAGAGGCCAGTTCCCTACACGCACTCCCCAAATGAGTGCTTTAAAATAGGTCCCATGGGAAGGTCCCCTCTTTCTCCCATGCCTGATTTAACTCAGTGTCTACTGAGCCACAGTGGACCAACATGGGGTCACCAAACTGTGTCTCAAGGAAGGTCGATCCAGAACCTGTTCCTAAAGGAATAATGTTGGGAAGACTGTAGTATGTGGAATTTATTTCCTAAAGATTCATGACATTCATTAGCATATTAACACCCCTGGAAAAGTTGGCACCAAGGAATTCAATATAGCCACTTCCTTTACAACAGGAATCTTCAAACTTTTAAACTTAAGGGAAACCATATTTTAAAACTCTTATTCCATTTACTTACACCAAAAGCATTGGTTATTATTTGAAACCACTTTGAGATAATATGATCTGCTACAATACAATATAACAAACACTGTGAGGCAGGAAATTTCAGCAGGGCCATTTTGATGGCAGTGATATTTCTATGTAAAGGAATCAGGTGATACTTGGAGATAGCAAAGAAGTATTTGCTGAAACATATTTGTTGGTAATATCAAAATATCTTCATGATCATACTAAAATAACCACATCAAAATAGTGTCATCAAAATGTTCAATATCTTTTTCCTGAGTCATTTATCATGCATAGAACTGGGAGTACAACGACTGCTAGGTTTCAATCAGTCACATCCAGGAACAGGCATATTACCAGGTAAGGGTAGAGCATGGGTATTCATCTACAATAGCACACCTAGTACCAGGTAAAGGTGGAGCGTGGGTACTCATCTACAATAACACACCTAGTACCAGGTAAGAGTGGAGCGTGGGTACTCATCTACTTTAACACACCTAGTACCAGGTAATGTAGAGGCTGGGTACTCATCTACAATAACACCTACTACAGGTAAGGATCAAATGTGGGTACCCATCTACAATAGCACACCTATTGCCAGGTAAGGGTAGAGTGTGGGTACTCATCTACAATAACACACCTAGTACCAGGTAAGAGTGGAGCGTGGGTACTCATCTACTTTAACACACCTAGTACCAGGTAATGTAGAGGCTGGGTACTCATCTACAATAACACCTACTACAGGTAAGGATCAAGTGTGGGTACCCATCTACAATAGCACACCTATTGCCAGGTAAGGGTAGAGTGTGGGTACTCATCTACAATAACACACCTAGTACCAGGTAAGAGTGGAGCGTGGGTACTCATCTACTTTAACACACCTAGTACCAGGTAACATATAGGCTGGGTACTCATTTACAATAACACCTACTACAGGTAAGGATTGAGTGTGGGTACCCATCTACAATAGCACACCTATTGCCAGGTAAGGTAGAGCGTGGGTACTCATCTACAATAACACACCTACTACCAGGTAAGGGTGGAGCATGGGTACCCATCTACAATAGCATACCTATTGCCAGGTAAGGGTGGAGCGTGGGTACTCATCTACAATAACACACCTATTGCCAGGTAAGGGTGGAGCATGGGTACTCATCTACATTAACACACCTACTACCAGGTAAGGTTGGAGCGTGGTGCTCATCTACAATAACACACCTAGTACCAGGTAAGGATCGAGCGTGGGTACTCATCTACAATAACATCTATTACCAGGTAAGAGTGGAGAGTGGGTACTCATCTACAATAACACACCTAATACCAGGTAAAGGTGGAACGTGGATATTCATCTATAATAGCACACCTATTGCCAGGTAAGGGTGGAGCGTGGGTACTCATCCACAATAACACCTATTACCAGGTAAGAGTGGAACGTGGGTACTCATCTACAATAACGCACCTAGTACCAGGTAAAGGTGGAGCGTGGTACCCATCTACAATAGCACACGTAGTACCAGGTAAGAGTGAAGCATGGGTACTCATCTACATTAACACACCTAGTACCAGGTAAGGGTGGAGGGTGGGTACACAAATACAATAAACTGCAATTCAGTGCACTGTTCTCTAGCTCAAGATGGAATATTCTAGCAATACAAACAAAGTAACAAAGTGACTATGATTTTGGTGGATGGGAGGGGAAGGCACATTTACAAAAGGCTGCTCAAAGGAGGTGATACCTCAGTAAGGCTGTGATGGAGGAAGAGTAGTGTGCCACGTGCATATCCCACTGCAAGGATGTTAGGCCATTTGTGGCACATGGACAGAACTGACTAAGGCAGAAAGAATGTTTTTGGCATTTCTAGCAAAAAATAAATGGGAATATGGTGGGGGATGAAATGACAGGGGTGTTGGTGGCTAGGCTGTGGAGTGTTTGTGTCTGCCAGTTGACAGAGTTTGGACTTCAGTTCTGAGGCATTTGGGGTTCGGGAGGCTCTTCATAGTCTTTAGCAGGGAACAGGTGTGAAGACTTTGTGGAGTGGCTGGATGGGGCACGTGCATGGGGTGGGGTGGGATTCAGAGCACTAAGGTTATCTAAAGGTCTAAGGCAGGCAGTGTGGAGATGGAGGGGCGTGGGCATTTTGAGGATGATTTGAAGGCCAGGCAGAAGGACTTGCAGTCAGTGCTAGGCAGCTTCCATGTGCTCCTTCAGGTCCACCACAGCTTGTCCTGCTCTTGCAACATCAACAGATTCTGTACCTGGGTTCCATTGGGTTTGGTTCTCCCACTGAGTGAAGTTGGACCATGAATTCCCCTGGTACCTTTCCTGAAGGGTCACCATGAGCTGCTTGTGTTCCTTGACCAAATGCTACAGCTCCATGGAATTCTCTCTTCACATTCTGGAAATTTCACCCTCACCTTGATTCAGTGACAGCAGTCACAGGATACTGCATGGCCCTTACTGCTTTTCTAGAACTTTCCCAAACTGAATAGCACCATTTACAAGCTCTCCCAGCTTTAACACATCACCTGTTTGCTGCTGGGATCCACTTTGATAGTGTTTTTCTTGTTGGCTGAGTGGAAAAGGAGTTAAGCCTAATGCACAGTTTCAAAAACATTATTCACTGAAATATCCAGATCATCATTCTGAGCAGACTGCACTGTGTGTGCGTGCATGTGTGTGTGTGTGTGTGTGATTGTGTGTGTGTGTGTGTGTGTGTGTTGAGGGTGGGGTTGGCTATTTATCTGTTTGACTAAAATGCAGTAGAGAAAGCATGCCTATGGACCCATGTAGCCACAACAAATACATCTAAAATCACAAAATGATCAATCCTCTTAGCTTAGATTTTTTTGGTACCAGGGATTGAACCCAGGGTGTTTTGTTTTGTTTTTATTTTTACTTTTCTGAGAGAGAGAGAGAATTTTATTTTTTTCATCTGGTCTTTGTTTTCCCTCCACTTAGTTGTGTATATGGTGCTGGGAATCAAACCCAGGTCCCTGTACATGCCAGGCAAGCACTCTATAGCTGAGCCACCACTCCAGCCCTGGAACCCAGGGGTGTTCAACCAATAAACACTGAGAGACATCTCCAGACCATTCTCCTCGCCCCTTTTTTTTTTTTCTAATTTTGAGACAGGACCTCACTAAGTTGTTGGCTTTGAACCTGGGATTCTCCTGCCTCAGCCTCTCAAGCTGCTGGGATTCCAGGTGTGGGCCAACACACCTGCCCTTTTTAGCTCATCTTGGTGGGCACGTTCCCTCAGTTGCTGCTCGCATAACTGAGAGCAGAGCCCGCTGAGGTGAGAACAAGAGAGGGCTTTCTAGGCTAACATAGTGAGAACACACAGGCAACAGAGCAGGAGGCTAGGAGATACCTGCAGACAGTGGGGAGTCTATCAACTTCCAGCCATTTGGTGGTGGCAGGAAGTGGAAAAAAGCCTTAGGAGGCCCCACGCGGTGTGTGAGTCTATAATTGCTCAAACATGACTCAAAGGGAATGCTTGGACTCAGGTCAAGGCCCCTGTAATGTGGGTAGTTTATTTAGGGCTTAAATTAGAGTGTTCGGTATTCAACACAAATGGCAATGCTAGTGCCAGACATTATCTAGGAAGCATTTCCACAGGAGGCCTCAACTCTGCTACAAGTTAGCAATTTATTTCAGGAAACATGTTGGCACCAAGAAGAGATTTTCCAAATATTCCCCTTGAGACAACATCAATGGATGAAACTCGTGGATAGGACAGTTTCTTTTCTAATTCATCCTCAACATCTTTATTTGTATGACCATCCTTTCTTTTGTGTCTCAGCAGCCAAAAAATCTCTCTTCATTTCATAAGGGAATATGGTTATCAAGTCATAGGATAGGAAATTGGGAGGAACCCTAAATAACATCAAGTTCAGAGGTGGCAAACATCTGAGTCTCCTGTCAGAACCCCGATCCAAGCATAGTGAGTTGACCATGACAGTTTCCCCGATGAATCTGTCTATAGTCTCAAAAATCTTTCCAATATAATATTCAAGGTAGCCCCTATGCGTTTATCAGAGTTGGCACACGAGATGTCTGATATCTGCAACCTCTGATTTAATCCAATCTGTAAGACAGACAAATAAATAGAAGCTCAGGGAGGATTTTGAAGGCCTGGGTTGGAGTAGGTGTTTCTTCAATTCTCCCCTTGGCTGTATCTGTACTTTGTGACCCTGTCCCGTAATACCAGATGACTAAACCAGGTGTGGGCTCCTAACACAGGCCAGGGCAACAAGAGTCCTTATTTAGGATTTTTCAAATTGTAACTCAAAGAAGAAAAGGACTCGCCCTTAGTGGTAAGTGGAATATAATACAGGCAGACTCAAAATCATCACAACCACTGCCCTGGCAGGGAAGTGCAGAACAGGAAGGAAGAAACCACATGATAGGAGAGAATGAAGTCCTCAGGGTGATGCAGGGGGAGAGAGAGAATCTTAATCCCACCCACTTTCCTTAGCCTCCTTCATCTCTGTGGCAAGGCTGATCTCTCCCCTTTCCCAAGATGATATTCCAGTATAGTTATCCTTAAGATAATCTGAATTAGGTCTGTGTCCCCTGAAATAAAAATCACTGAGTAATACGAAGTAAGATTTCCATCCAGCAGGTGGAAGAGAAGTGGTGGCGTGACAGATCGTGTATGGTCATGCGATCAGAAGTCCATGTTCAGATTCCAATTCTTTCCCTTGTCCTGTTTAAGGCCTTGGAATGTCAGCTGAAATGGGAGATAGAAGTTGGACTCAGCACTAGAAGACAGCTGTAAGGATCAATTATGAAATTGAGTGCGGAAGGACTCTCCCCAAAATGCCATGTATAACTGTCTTCAGTACCGGATTGGGCCTTGGACCCTGGTATCTGGACCCCCTGTCCAGTCTACTTTACAAGAATTATAACTTCATGTCTCTCCCTCTTTTTAATCTAAGATCTGTAGACCCGCCTCAGTATCAGAAGTCCCATTTGAAAAGTGTTTAACTACTAATGCAGATATAACAAGTCATCTCTTAGTTTCACTGTATCTGCAAAGCCTTCTATAATTCAACATCAAATATTTATTATCACATTTATTAAAGTTTTAATAATTTAGCATCTCTTGGATGTAAGATAGAAGCTTAGCTAACTGGTTCCCCTTTATCCAACCTAGGTCACTTCAATATTTATAATTCCAAAGTCTCCATTTGAGTTTCATTAGAGGCTGTGTCTTGAGCCCTCCACCCAAGCTGACAGTTGGTGCATGGCACAGGCTCCCCAGTGGCAAAGACTAACAGAAATCTGATGCTGAACAGTGTTTGAAGAGATTTACCGAGTCTGGGAAGAAACTCATCCTAATAGACTTCACTTTTATTATGATCACTAAACTAAAATGGGGAAATATATATGTCTCCAGGCTCACTGGCTGAATGACAGGCAGCTAGAATGTAAGAGAAGGGGAAGAGTGGATTCAAGCAGTTGAGAGGGTGGTGGCCTGCTTAGTAAAGCTTATCAGAAGGACTTTATCCTAAAAAAGAAAAAAGAAAAGAAAAGAAAAAGAGGATTATGGTAGTGTAGGGCAAATTCTACTGCCCAAATTCCATAAACCCAGCTGTGGGTGCTAGGGTAACTTCTCATTCACATAGTCTCCCTCTTCCCCCATTTAAATTTCAATTCCACTTGCATAAAGAACATACCCATTCAATGAACAAAATAGTCAACAAATACTAAGAAGCCCCCATGTCTCTATCTTTCTAGCTTACAGAGAACCCCTCTGCATCCATAGTAGTCAGTATTTATTGAACACTCAGCCAACAGCCTGGATACAAATCCTAATTTTGCCACTTACTGTGTTTTGTTGTGAAAATATCTTAAATTTTGGTACCTTATTTCCTTATTTGGAAAGAAAAGTAACTACATCAGTGAATTATTGTGATGAGTCAGAATTCATACCTGTGAAATTCCTGGACAGAATTTTAAGCAGATGTATATTATGTACTCAATAAATGCTAGTCATTATTACTCATGAGTATGGAACTAAAAGTTTAAATATATCATCCAGTTCTCAAAATACCCCAAAATATAGATGTAATTACCATTGCCATTTACAAAGAAGAAACTGAGGGTCAGAAAGTGTAAATAACATGCTCAAGGTCTGATAGGAAGTGGTGGAGCTGGGATTTGAACCCAGGCGATTGGATGTCAAGCTGTCAGTACTCACTGTTCTCAATATTCCAATCCCCTGAGTTTTAAGCAGGTAAGTGGATTACCTGCTTCAATTTTCTTGCTCTTTGGGAAAACGATGCTTGTATGAGCAAATGGTGAGGAAGGAGAAAACTGAAGGGGAAGCTTATTAGACTTGAGATCCTTCCTATCTAGGGCTGAAGAAAACTACCCCTGTATCAGGATCCTCAACGGAAAGGTAGTATCCTAGGTTGTCTACCATGTATAAGCGCTTGCACACACACACATTCATTAACAGACCTGCTGAGTTTGTAAGGAACGCAAAGGCAAGATGTTGAGTTTTAGTCACCTCCAATAGGAGGGAGGTATCATGAGTATCAAATGAGTTAAAAGCTATATCAAAGGCCTTCCCCCAAACTCTCCTGCCTGGGTCCTTCCAAAACCATGTATCCCCATGTAATGCATCAACTGCCTGAGATCCACCTCTACCCAACCCTCATGTCCTGTTGTCATTACCTTTCCTCAATTCTCCCATTGATATCTAATGTGACCCAGAAAAAGGAGACAGATGCTCTGTGTTTGTACTGCTCATCTCTACCATGAAATGCAACTTTTACATGACTGGCCACACTGCATCACGTGGTTACATCCTTATTGGTATTACAATTGCTACTACTTCTCAACCTTCCCATCATTTGTTGAACACCAGTTACATGAAAGGTTGTGTCAGTCACTTTATATATGGTATTTAATTCTAAAGAGCATAACAGGAGGGAAACACATTACTTCTACCTTCCAGGTTCTCACTTGGAGGCCCAGATGAACTGACTTGGCCAAGGTGGCCCAGGTCACAAAGTGTGGAGCCAGGATTCACATCCTGGACTGATTGACTCCAAAGCCTACGTCTTTCCTATCCCTCCTTCCCTTCTGGTCTTTACATTTCTAGACCCTAGTGCAACATCTCACACAGGCAAGTGCCTAGCATTCCTCTGCTGGGGATTTCACCCTAAGATGCATGGTCCATGTTTCTAGAATACATTGTTTCTGATAGGAGTACTTCCTGGGCCCAAGGCAGATTTCAGTATCTGGAGCCCTCACTCAGGAGCATCTGCAGGAGACCTGCAGCAGTGAACAAATCATCCTCAAGTGCCGTTTAGGTGGTCCACAGCTGTGAAAAGAGATGGGAGAAAACACCATGCATGTTCGGTCTCCCCTCTTCACTGCATGCTCTGCCATGTGCCCCATGCTGCTACACTGCAGTCACATTGAACCGGAAGCTCCCTCACCGGGATGTCACTTCAAGATCCTGTACCTTGCCCATGGAGAGGACTTCTATGTGTGAGTGGTTTTCTTGTCAACATCCATTTGTGATTTGTCCTGATTTTTCTCCCTGGGGAATTATCCTATCAGTAATCTCAGTCCATATAGTTAAGGTCTCCCTTATCCTTGTCAATTTCAAGGATGAGTTAATGACTTAGGTCTGCCTAACTAAACCACTTAGTCCTTTTAGACATTGGTTTGGGATTTTGGCCAATGTCCCCAAACAGAACAAGTGGAAGCATCATACCCTATAGATGAGGATCATGGATTCAAGGGTCAGGCTCATAGGATTCAAATGCTGGTGCTGGAACTTACCAGATATGTGACCTTGAGCAAGTTATATGACCTTTCTGGGTCTCACATATTCCATGGAGCTGATAATGGGTCAATATTAAATGACCTCACTTGTAAGAGTGCCACAAAAGGATGAACTGTTATTATTGCTACCACATGGTGTCAGGAGTTTTTGTTAACCCACTGGGCAAGAGGTCATGTCTTTACCCTAGCAGTGCTAAACTCATGTTGTAAACCTGAAGTAGATGGTGAGAGTGCTCCTGAAAAGTTAACCAACCCAGAGAAAAACAGAGATGAAAAAGACACAGTAACATCCAGGAACATATACAACCTGCTATGTCAAAAACTATTGCCACCCTGATGCTTTTAAGATATCTTTTGTTTTCTATTCAAGTCAGGGCATTCACTTCTTATCTTCTTGCCTAATTCATTCATACTTAAATTATAGTGGACATTAGAATCACTTGAGAACTTCTTAGATCAGATTGCTGGACTAACCTCTGAAATACCTGATTCAGTGGACGTATTAGTCTCTTATGGTTGCTGTAACAAATTACCATAAACTGGAGTGGTCCTGAAAACAACAGTAAGTCTAAAATCTGTTTCACCGGGCCCAAATCAAGGCCATGCCCTCTGTGGAGGCTCTGAAGATTATTTGGGTTTTACCTTTGCCAGTGTCTGTTGGCAGCTGGCATTCTTTGGTTGTGGTTACATGGCTCCAAGCTCTTACTCCTTCATATTGTCTTCTCTGTGTTTCAAATCTCTTTCTACTGATCTCGTAAAAGGGCACTTGCTGTGGTATTTTGACCCCATCCAGATAACTCAGAAAAATCAATCTATCTTAAGATTTTTTTTTGTACTGGGGATTAAACTCAAGGACTCTTTAGCACTGAAACATATCCCTAATCCTTTTAATTTTTTTTAAATTTTGAGACAGAGTCTCACTATGTTGCTTAGGTTCTTGCTAAATTGTTGAGGCTGACCTTGAACTTGTGATCCTCCTGCCTCAGTCTCCTGAGTTGCTGAGATTACAGACATGTGCTACAGCAATTGTCTTATTTTAAGATTCTTAATAATATCTACAAAGAGTTTTTTTTTCCAAATAAGATATCATTTACAAGTTCTAGGGATTATAATCTTATACCTTTGGAGATTATTACCTATCCATCATAGATGGAGCCTGTCACTTTGCATTTCTACCAGGTTTCTAGATAAAGCTGATGCCGCTAGTCCTAGGATCACAGCATGAGAACCAATGACCCAGTGACTTCCTGCATGCTTTGAAATTTGGCTAAACGTTGGTTTCTCTTCTCTATGGGAGCTTCCTTTTAACCTCTAAATGAGTCTGACCATCTCCACTTTTGTGTCTTCTCTCTGCCTTGAAATTCCCCTCTAGTCTCTTCAACTATCATAAGGTATGTCTTTTTATTTGTGATTTGTCTCATTTAACAAAAATAAAATCCTTGTCTTGTTTTTCCTTTATATCTCTAATACTTAGCCTGCCATATAATAGGTGTTCAATAAATTCTCAGTGCTTGGACCTGAAAGGCCAAAAGAACAAGGAGCCATTCTTAATTCTATTTAGAACTAATTCAATGTGGAAACGATCACCAAGTGAGCAATGCTAGCTTGCATCTGATATTCCATTATTCTTTCAACATTGTTCCAGAATTAACAGCATTTTACCATTTCATTTTCATTGATTTGAGATCATAGGAAAATCACCGAGAAGCTCCAAAAGCTGGGCTTTGTGGATGATTATTATTCTAACTATAATAGCTATTCTCACATTTCTTTACAAGAAGAACCAGCTCCAGGTGAAATTGTGAAGAAGGCCCGGTGTGGAGCAGTAAGTGTTGTCTGCCACGCTTCTCTCTCCACAAGTGACTATTATTTCATCTCTCAAGTCAGTCTCTTGTTTCCTGCTCCTTGCTAAGCCCTGAGACTCCTGAAAGCAGGGGTGGGTCTTATTCATCTCTGTACCCCTATGGTTCTGGCACAGTGCCTGGCACACAGGAGGGGCTCAGATAGTTTTCCAGAATTGAAAGGAATCTGTATGAAATTTAGCTAGAGTTTGCACCCCTACTGCTGTAGCTGGCATCATTAATGTCTCCAATGTGAAAATAGTCTCATTCTCGCAGCTTCCTGCTGAGCAAGCCTGGAGAATAGGAGCCATCAGGGGAGATTTCTCTTCTTTGGCCCTTCATCCCCTCAGACTTGAAAGCCTTCCCCTCCCAACTTAGATTCTACTCAGCCAAAGCTTCTGTGCAATTCATGGTTGACTTCCAGTGTTCTTTCTCCTGAAAATAATCACCTAATTCCATTGCTCAGGAACTTGTTCTTTCTTTTCTAACCTCTCTAAGTATTCCATGTCTACTCTACACCTGACTTTTCATTCATTCCATAAATGTATTCATGTACTTAAAAGCCACAGACCTGGTATACTGTACGTGTGTGTGTGTGTGTGTGTGTGTGTGTGTGTGTCTGTGTATGTGTGTGTGTATGTTTTCAAAACCCTATCACACAGGGAATAATGCAAGCCCTCCATACTAAGAAGCTGTTGATTTTAAAATTCATCATGAATAGGATGCAGCCTTTCATCAAAGGAAAGAGAAAAGAATAAAAATGAGAGAATAAAACATTAGCTATATTACCATATGTTTCATATATACCATACAAGCATAAAGCCAATGCCTCTTGAATTGATCATGTTCCAAATTCAGGACTTCACATGTGTCCTGTCATGTGACCTTCATTTCTCTCTTGTATAATTTAAATGATCTTCTATCTCTGTCAACCTTAAGGGTAAATACAGCCATAGAAAAGCTCATGCATGAAGGAAGTGCTTGGGTAAGGATTTGAACTTGGGTGGTTCATGTGGGTTCCATAAAAAAATGAACTTTACGCTCAATAAAAATAAAACATACATAGAGAAAAAATGTGCAGCTTGATGAAGTGTTGGTGAAAATGTTCATGTAATCATCATGACATCAAGAAGTCATCATCACCATCACACAAGTAACCCTCATACTTGACCTGGTCACTATCCCCTTATTTCCCAAAGATGTTCCCATCTATCCTTTCCTCTAACATCAAAAAATCAGATTTTACTAATTATTAAGACTGGTTTTAAGAATACTTATATGAACATATAAATAATTATACACATATGTAGATATATGTATACATACACACATATCCATTTGTGTCTGGATTCAGTACTATATTCATAAGACTTATCTACAATGTACTTTATGGTGGTTATGTTCACTCATTTTCCTCATTAATATTATTCCTCTGAAGACTCCTCAAAAAATTAGGGTTGGATCCACCATGTGACCCAGCTATCCCTCTTCTGGGGATTTTCCCAGAGTTAGAATTGGCACATTACAGCAACACAGCAAATTCCATGTTCATAGCAGCTCAATTTACAGTAGCTAAATTAGGGAACCAACCCAGATGACCCTTTCTGGATGAATGGATCCAAAAGCTCTGGTATATACATACAATGGAGTTCTACTCAGCTATTAGAAACAATGATATTGCAGCCATTGAAGGTAAATGGATGGCATTGGATGAAATCATGCTGAGTGAAGTAAGCTAAACCCAGAGAGTCAAGGGCCAAATGGTTTCCCTCATTTGTGGAGGCTGGACCTAAACCTTGGCTTGGGAGTAAGGAAGAGAAACTCATGTATTAGATCCATAGAACAAAAATGCAAAATGTTAATATTTATGAGATTCAGTTGCAAGATACTTCATAAGATAATTGAACAAGCTATGCTGCATACCTATACAAAAACGTAAATGTTTAATCCTATTGTCAAATATTTTGAAGAATAACAAGGGACAGGAAGGGAGAAGAAGGGGAAATATTGGAACTGAGGTAAAGCAAGGTACATTCCAAGCAGTTACAAATGTCATTGTATATGCTGTAGTCATATATCTATATAAAATGTTCTTCATAAGTATAAGAATTATATCCCTGTATTTGGGTATTTTTAGGAACAATATAGGACCCAGAAGAAAGGCAAGGGATCAGGGGACAGGAGGTGGGAGGTTCAGGGGTGTAGTAGGGGGAATACTGAACAAATTGGATTGCTGATTTGTGTGCATCTAGGAATATGTTACAACTAATCCCATCTTTATGTAAAACTATAATGCACTAATAAAAATAAATTTAAAAAATAGTTTTCTATCATTTGACTATTTCCTAATTTCTTTTTTGTTGATGGATATTTGTGAGTTTTTTCCAGACCTTTGGCAATACAAAGAGTGTTACTATTAGTAGTTTTTAAGTGTTATATGTGGTACATACATAAACATTTGTTAGGCATAGTCTTAGGGGTGGAATTGATGGGTTATAGGGTACGTATATAAACAATATTAGATGCTGCAGTAGATACTATTCAACAGGCTTGCATGGTGGCCATACTCATTTACATTCCCATGATAAGAAATGGAAAATTCCAGGTGCTCCATATGCTCACCAACAATTATCATTATTATTTGTTTTCACTTAGCCACAGTGGAAGGTCACAGCCTATACACTTGACTGTTCTTTCTCCTGCAGAGAAAGGCCTCAAACTTTCTCAAGAATTTATCACAAATGTAAAATAAATGAATCAATTTCCAATGCACCTCTGAGTTTTGTTCTCCAACCTACGTAATGCTTAACCTCTGTTTCCCCTGGCCTGTGCTTTCCCACAGTCTTTCCTCTAATCACTGTTGCAATTCCATGGCAGCATTATTGGCTATCTATAATTATGATCTATTATCTATTAATTTCAAACATATCTCCTGACTGGAATTTAATTCCTTGAACACCCATGATATGCTCGCCTGGGCAATGCCATGTCAAACAAGGTTTATTAGTGCAGCTTAGAAAACTCAATCAATTCAGTGCAGGCTCCTTTCAAATGGCGAAGACTGCAATTTTTTATTCACCCTTGCAGAGCAGAGTTTGAAGCGCAGCCTCATCATCTACTAGTGAAAGCATCACCTGTGCCTCTGGTTTATTTCTTTATTTTTGATCTCCAAAATGAAAATAACAGCCTCCAACCATGGAGCTGATGTAGGCATGGAATGAGATAGTATTTGAAGTGTATTGGGCACATAAGATATGATGGATGGACATGGGTCCTTGTTATTACACTCTGTGAAGCAAGGTGCTATTATTATCCTCATTCTATAAAGGAATGGAAACTTAGAGTTGAACTTGACTGAGATCATGTTTCTCTTTGCATCTCCAAAGTAAGTGACCAACAGCCACTCTGTCATCTGTCTTCACTGAAATAGTGAGTGCTGTGTTAATAACACAGAACTCTGTGGACAGCTAGCAGAGACCTTCTTTCAGTTGATTTTAGACAAAGTCACCAGGTCTCTTTCAGAATAGTCTTTCAACCAGATAAATGTTCCTTGGTCCAACTTTAAAATGTGTAATATGGAGAGACTTTAGTACACACTTAAGTTTCATCAACTTCAATTATATAAAAATGGAAATAATAATAAACTTTCATTAATCAATTTTTAAGTGGATGTATGCATATAAAATCATCTTAGTTTCTTGGTTAGTAATAATTACTGCTTCATTTTCTAAATGCTATCCTTTTATTAATCTCTTATTTTTTAAACAGTCACTTTTGGGAAACATGAATAGACTGAAAAAGGTGACCTGGTAAAATGTGACAGGTGTGAATAAATATATACAAATATATATACACCCCTCATACTCAAGGGGGTCATGTTGACTAAAGTTCAGAAACCAATAATCTGTGTGCAAAGCAGATTCAGAAGAAAAACTAAAATCTATTTTTAATGATATCAAAATTTCTAGAAGTATTCCTTTAATCAAATTGGAAGAGGAAAACAAAACAAAATTCTGCAGTAGAGAGTTCCAGAATAGTACTAAAATCAGTTCTAAGACCACTGAGTTAATTGAATCAATAAGCATTTAATAGTCATCCAATATGTACTAGGAACCAAAGACTAAAAAGCTAAATAAGGGATTTTCCTGACCTTGAGAACTGCATCACATAGCAGCTAATTAGAATGCAGTAGCATAAGTCTATAATGAAGTTATCTACAAGGTGCAAAACATGTCAGGGGAGGTGTAGTCACCATCCTTTCATGAGGAAAGAACAAAGAGGTTTGACCTGGCCACTTAGATCTCATGGATTAGCCCAAAGTCCATCCTCAGTACCAGAATCACAGTGGAAAGCATCTCATTCTCCAAACTTCTGCCTCCATGACTCTTCAATATACTGTTAAATAATGATTTTTACATGATGGGCTCACAATGAGTGAGATAATATGTTAGCTTCAGTTATATTTTATAAAAACCCAAATGGAGAGCAAAAATGTTGAAATATGAGGCACCGAGTCACAGCAATGGAGGATGCTTTTAGGAGCTTAGGTGCAGCTGATGGTGTTCTTCACAGGCACCATCAGCTGACTCTATCAGCACTCTGAGATCACTTCTGCACAGTAGTCTCTGTGATCCTGAAACTAAGTGACTTCAGGGCTCCAAGAAGTCCTTGGTACAGAGTCCTGGAGATGACCTCCCTACCTGACATCTGCAGGATCTTCTGTGACGAGCACATCCGTCTTGCAGCTGGCCAGGGGGTTGATGGACAGCTCCACAGGAGGAACCACAAAGCTTTTGCTCACAGGAAGCCAGAGGCCTTGGCCCAAGCTGAAAGTAGACCTGTAATGTAAGAGTTTCCATTGGGGAACTCCCTGGGAAGCAGAGAGCAAAAAGAAAAAAGGGGCCCCTCTTCCCAGCCCTTCTAGAGTATTTTCTCTCTCCCCACCCAAGGCACAAGCTCTGTCAGGTTTGTCCAAACTTGAATGGTCATTTCTTCAATCAGTTCATCACTTTGCCCATGCATTGCTTTGCATTTCTAAGTTTCATTTTTCGAGTAAACAGTTGACTCTGAAGGCAGGGTCTATTTCAGCTCTGCTTTCCCAGCAGTCTCAATGCCCAGCAGGAGTTCCACAAGTGACAGCTGAGTCTGAGTCCGCAGGAGCAGTCTGGCATACAGACCAAGAACATGGACTCAGAATTAATTGCAACCAGTGTCTGATTCCCAGTACTGCCACATAATTTATGCTTAAATATTGAAGTTTTATATGAGATTTCATGGAGGTGCTAGGAACAGATGTTATGACTATAGAACCTTTTTCAGTGCAGTTCAGGTAGCTGAATCTATAATATAAATCTAGATGCCAGAAATTGGAATTAGATCCCCACAGCAGCCTGGGCTGTGAAGGTGCATTAGTGCCAGTGAGAGTTCTCACACTCAGGGCAGCTCAGAGGTACACAGGACCAATAGTCTAAGGATGCATAACTACACTTTCCTATCATACATTTCTCTACTTCCTATCATTATAATACCCAATAAGACTATCAACTCACCTGAGAATCTTTTCAGGGGCTTGCTCCCCTGTCACCAAATCATAGCCTCTCTCGAGTGTCGTGTAAGGCCAAGGTCTGTGGAAACCGAGAGAAAGAAAAACAGGAGCAAGGATGACATTAGTCAGATGCAAGCGGGATTCATATGTAGACAGCCGCTCATAGTTTTATAGACAACCCAGATCCACAGAGGTAATCATTGGACACGACTTCTACATTAGAATGGAATGTCTCCATCAACACCAAAGGACTCAGCACTTATATAAAACTCACTTGCCCATTTTTAAGTTCATGTACAGAAACCTGATTCCTCCCCAGTCCATGTGAGAAAGCATTCATTAATCACTTCTTGTTTCTGTGTGTGTGTGGGGGGGGTGATTTAAATGTCAGCTTTTGTGCTCTAGAAGATACATCAATCATGTACCTTTAATACTGAAATGTGTTTCAGAGGGAAAGTTGGTTTCGCTTCCCTTAGGGGTTTTCAACACATCTGTTGCAGTGAATCCTCCCTGTAGAGAGGTTCTGGGGAACTAGTAGCACAACAGAGGAGCTAGGGACAGGTTTTCCCACTTTCCCCATTCCCGGTGTCCTGTGCCACTCACCCTTCACTCTGTCCCCAGTCACTGCGCACACACAGGTGTCTGTGAACAGGGTCAGGGGCATAGCCTTCGTGACAGCTGCACTCTCCTGTAAGCAAAAGAGAAAGGGACCTTGTGAAATACTGCCTCTCCAAATAGGCTTCTCCCTGGTGCTTTGCTTTCCTGGAAATGAAGTGAACTGCTAGTTTTAGAAAAAGGGTGTTTTGGCCCATGGACCACCAAGGTTAATAAGGAGTTAATCCATGTGTACATTCATTTGTTCACTTACTCGTTCATTTATTCAACAAGACCTTGCCACACTCTGCTTGGCACTAGAGACTCAGGGACCCAATGGGCAACTCAGTGGCGGAAGGTGCTCACA
This sequence comes from Aplodontia rufa, assembly GCA_004027875.1. Lineage (NCBI taxonomy): Eukaryota > Metazoa > Chordata > Mammalia > Rodentia > Aplodontiidae > Aplodontia > Aplodontia rufa. The sequence goes on along the minus strand of PVKS010009504.1, from coordinate 28,690 downwards.
AGGTGATGAGGGAAACAGGGAGTGTCCAGGTGGCTACAAATGGAAGGGTCTATTTTCCAGTAATTAAATTTGATAAAGTATATTTCTTTAAATATGTAAACAAAAAGTTAAATTCTATCTGAAGGAACTTTTGACTTCCTCTTTTGGAAACACCTATTTTGATTAGAAAGCCCTGGTTTTATTCATTTTGTCTTGGTGTTTTATTTTTTTAAAATTGGCCTATTTATGTTATGATTTAAATGTGGAAATGCTCCCCAAAGGCTCAAATGTTGAAGGCGTGGTCCTCAGTGCATCAAGGTCAAAGGTGGAGCCTTTGAGAGGTGACAGGCTGATAAGGGCTCTGCTATCATCAGTGACTAAACCACTGATGGATTCAGAATTTTATTGGACAATGGGGAGATGGTAAAAAATGGAGGGGTTGGAGCCTAGCTGAATGGAATATGCCCTTGGGGACATGTGTTTGGGTACTATATCTTTTTCTTGGCTCATTTCCCTATCCCTGTCTCTCTTCCCTACCACCATGAGGCAAGTGGCTTTGCTCCTCCATGCCCTTCTGCCATGATGTACTGCCTTACCACAGGCCCAGAAATAAAGGAGCCAGCTTTCTTTGGGCTGAAGTGAAGCCAAGAGCCAAAATAAATTCTAGCTCCTTTAAGTTATTTTTCTCAGGTATTTTGTCACAGTGAAAAAAGCTGAATAATACAAATTTCCTCTCGACTCCTCTCCTCAGTCACCTCCTTGCTTGTCCTCTTTCTTCCTCTCTTCCTCTCCCTCTTTGAATCCCTTCCTTTCTTCTTTCATTCTCTCCTTTCTTCCTTCCATCCATCCATCCATCCATCCAACCATCTTTGATCCCTAACCACTCTGTTTCTGGTGCCATGAATGCTTTCTAGCATCCCACACTGAAGTATATTCTCCTTGGCCAAGTTTAATTCAGCTGGATAGTGCATATCTTCATTTCCTTGGATATTTTTAAACTTTGGAATCCTAGAAGAGTTTTCAAATGCTCTCTGTCCCGCCCTTTGGCTGTTAATAATTTCTGCTCCATTGTGCATTTCTCAAGGTGGAGGAGCCTGGGCTATTTTTTGACTCAAGTACTTATTGTTTCCCTCTGCACCCCAAGGTGTATTTGTGGAATGTTGACAGATGTTTTACCAAAAATAGAGTCCATAAAAAATAACTTTGGCTAACATTATACTCTTTCTTAGCACTGCTAAAGCATGATTCTCTGTGAGGGTATATATACCATTTTCCCCAACATTTTCTTTTCTTTTGTTGGTACTGAGAATACAACCCAGGGTGCTTTACCGCTGAGCCACGTTCCCAGCCCTTTTTTTTTTAAATGTTTTTTATTTTGAAACAGGGTCTCACTAGTTTGCTGGGGTTGGCCTTGAATTTATGATTTTCCTGCCTTAGCCTCCCAAGTTGTTGGGATTTGAGGCATATGCCACCATGTTGGATCCTCAAGTTTTTTTCTCCCTCTTTTAATATAATATATATATATATATATATATATATATATTCTGAAAATTAGATTTACCCCCAAGAGCCCCCCAAATTACCCACCCTTATCCCTCCCCCCTTCCAATACATCTCTACAAATGCCATAGGTTGTATGACATTACACATTATCCAGATTTGAGAACCTTGCTAGTGGAAAAACTCATAGGATTAGCATTCAGTGTAACACATCCTGGGAAATGTTGGTAGGACTGTGGTGGTTGGCTCAGCTTATTGCATAGAGTAGAGCTAGTACTCAACTATGTGAGGTGAATGAATAATTAACTGTTATGGCTCTGGTAAATATCTGGCTATTGCTGCCCAACTGTCTTACTTTCTATCTTCTGGTGATCTCTCTCACACATACACACAAATGATCCTGCAACTCTTCCATCTTATAGTGTTTCTATATGGCCTGACCCAAGAGTTTTCAAATTATGTCCATGGAAAAGGACTGTCCAATGTGAGATATGTAGGAGCTCCTGCTTTTGAGTTGTCATTTTCCTTAAAAAGTTTCTTTTCTTTTCTTTTCTTTTCTTTCTTTCTTTCTTTTTATTTTTTTGGTACCAGGAATTATTGAACCCTGGGGGTGACAGGGTACAGGGGGACTTAACCACTGAGCCACATCCCAAGCCTTTTTAATTTAATTTATTTTTTTAAAATTTGAGACAGGGTCTCACTAAGTCAATTAGGGTCTTGTTAGGTTACTGAGGCTGGCTTTGAACTTGTACTCCTCCTGCCCCAGCCTACTGAGCTGCTGAGATTACAGGCATGTGCCACTGTGCCTAGCTTAAGAGTTTCATTTTAAAATCATGTTATAATAAAAAAAGAAGAAGAAACACTCTGATATCATGTATCAGAATTAAGAAAACTGGAAACCATCTTCACATTAACCCAGTTTGCCAGGTAAACTTATACTATGCAGATCTCCGGAAAAAAATCGCCAAATGTCTCCTGCAATCCTTGTCTTACTGAAGAGGATGCTGAGACAGTGAGTTAGGTGCTTATACAAGCTCATGCTATTTGCAAAAACATAGCTTGTGTTTCAGGATTCTCTTAACCTTGAACAACCTAAACAAGGGTGGTGAACAAGATACTAGGTAATGTAGGTTCTACAGCTATCGCCCAAAACTCCTAATTCCAAAAATGTTTGTATTTATCAAATAACCTTCCTGTATTCACTGATGAGCCATAAATGTAATACAGTGGATTTTACAGGAGGCATTCTGAGTGATAAACAACAAACCCTCACTTGTTTATGTATTGCGGTGCTGTTTAATCTTTGTATCCTCAACACCTAGCAAGTATTTGGCAAATAGCCTGGTTCATAAATACTGGCTGAACTGAAATGGCGGTAGGACAGAATATGAACCGAAGAATGGGTCAGACAGAGTATTTGACAAATTCATGACAAGATTGTTGAGAGGTGGAATGGAGTGATCTATGGTTCCTCTTCTTTGGATACTGGGTGAACAATGAGGGGCTGCTCACAGGCAAGAATGCTCTCTGTGACCTCTCATCAGTGGGAGCACTGAAGGTGTGTGCAATCCAGTGAACTACCAATTCCAGAGGTAAGGAAAGTGGAGGGAAAGAGCTAAAAGCCTTGAATTTGGATGTGAGTAATTTACCAAGTGGGACAGGGTGGGAGTCATTAATGATGTGTTAAAATGCGACGGCCCCTTCATGAAATATTCACCACTTTAAGCACATCTAATATTAAAGATTAAAAGTCCTGGGATTTGTCCTCGAGACTCCCAGGACTGATTTATGATCTGCCAGAAGCCGCAGACCTCACGATTCATAATGGAAGAGGTAAAATGGTTACTCTTGGCAAAGGGACAGGAAGTCAGGCTGGGGTGGGAGACAGGAGAGGCTACTTTGTCATGGAAAGGGCAGAGGCTGAGGTTCCTCTCTCACCTGTCAGTGGCTCTGCAGGTAAGGGTACAATTCATTTCCCCCTTCCTTCTTTTTGGGAATATTGGTGACAATAAAAAATCTATTCAGAAAAAGGTTTTGCTACATTTTTCTTTTTCTCCTTGTGTGCTTACTAAACAAGTTTTTCTTGACTAGGAATGGGTCATTAATTACTGTTACTCATTATACAGCAAATATGTATTTTTAACATGAGTAGCATCCACCCTAGGGATCCCTATAAGGCTTCCATGGAGAACAAGAGGGAGGCAAAGGGGAAGGCACAAATGCTGGGGGCTGGCAGAAGACTAGGAGGGGTTCAGTCTTCATATTCTCTCTTCCTAGTTGTGTGACCTTGAGGCAGTTGCTTTGCCTCTTTGGTCTCCAGTTTCTCATCCATTGAATGGAAATGATAGTAATGTCTTGATCTCACAGAACTGATGGAAGAATAAATTAAAATAGCAAAAAGTAAATCTCACAACCCAGGTAGACAATGAGTTCATGGTCGATAAATTAGTTTCCACCTCTTTTCCTTTAATTCCAAGATGGTCCTTGGGTTCTGGTGTATAAGGGACTCAAGTAACTTCTTCTTCAATGGACTTAGTTTTCTGAGCTGCAAAACAGAATGTTGGAGTAGGTGACCTTTACTTTTGAGCACCAAGAGTCAGTTGTGTGCATTGCCTTTCTGAATCCCTAACCACTGCTCTCTGGACACTATGTTTTAGCCACAACTCAGATCACTCTGAGCAGAGGGCTGGGTATCGCCAGCAAGATTTCCATCAGTGCCATAGCTATTGACTTTATTGACTCCCATTTCCTATTTTGCTGACTAAGCTAATTCTCCACTATTTGCAAACAAGCATTTCCTGCTCTAAGATGCAAAGCCTCTGACAGTCAGAGCTGAGGGTTATTAACCCCTTCCCTTGGCGAATTCTTTCTCCAACTCTGTCTCTGCAACCCCAGGGCACCCAGGCTGTCAAAGAATAGCTCTCCTAGAACAGCATGATGACTGTGAACACCTATGGTCCTTCATCCCTTTCACTACAATACAAGATTCTTAACAGAAGGTGTTACACCTATCTAGTTCACTATTGCATCCTAGCACCTGATGCCATGCCTGGTACGCAGCAGGTATTCAGTAAACAAACATTCAATGAGTGAAAGGACATATTTCACATTAGTAATGCCTATTCCAATGGGATAGGGAAATAATTTTTATTTTCTTCCTTCCCCCACTAAACTGGGAAATTGTTGATTGCAGAAACATTTTCTTAATTATTCTGTATCTCAATAATCAGTATAGGACTTGATAAAGAGTAGGCAACTTATTTGATGAGTGGATGGATGGACAGATAAATCAGTTAATATGTAAATATATAATACTTGTCATGAACTCAGACTGATTTCATTTAGAATAATGATGACTTTGCTAAGGACAAGAAACTTCTATCCAAGAAAGACATTTGCCCAGGAAACGTGGACTGTAAACATAAGAGCCAGTGAAGTATCTGAAATGGAATTCTATTCCATGTTAGAGATGGAAAGGCCCTTAATAGTCCTCTAGTTCATCTTCCTGGATTTACTCTTCAGAAGGGAACATTAGAGTTTAGAGAGTGGATGGATTTGACCAAATCACTAGACTAGCCTCTGGCTCAGACAGGATTAAAACCCAGGGCTCTTGGCCAGCAGAACCAGTGTTCCTTCTGTTGCAGTATTGGTATTAATCCTTCAGCATATCTTCAAGCCTTCTCCAGCAAATTTTTGCTCTTTGTGCTCCTATGACATTTCTGTTTCCTATAATGAGAATATTACATTTCCAAGCAGGTACTATAAAAAGTTAAATGAATTTGAAATATCCTTAAGCACATTAAAAACATACATTTATATGTGGTTAATAATGCAGACCTAAAAAAAGTTTAATCTCCTCATTAAAGTGGTTCCCATAAGGGAATTCAATTAAGTGAATTTCCAACATGATAGTTACTAGAACTCTGTTATCTTCAGCTGTAGATGAACTGCTTTGGTTTTAAAATATTTACTCTTTCTGTCTCCCTGGTCCCATTTATTAAGTTCTAATTTTATGTTACACACACTCTAACTCCATAAACTATTGGGAAAAAAAAGACAATAGAACCCCTCAATCATGGATAAGCTGGGTTCATCCTGTGTGGTGCTTTTCAGAGCCACTTCAAAGTGGTTGACACTTTCCTGCTTACCATGTAAGGCCAATGGCTGATAAAGTGGTTCAGAGAGCAGGCCTTAGAATCATTTTGTCCTGGGTTTAAATCCTGGATCTGCCACTCAGAGCCTGAAGAACTTGATCAAGCTGCTTCCCCTCTCTCTGGGCCTCTTTCCTTACTGTAATAAGGCCAATATCATGTATTGCTGGAAGGTTCACGAGACAGATTTGAAAAGGCTTAGCACATTCTTTGGCATATTTCTTATTGTTAAAAATATAACAAATAGTCATTTGAGTTCAGATTATTGTTCTTAGGTGGAAGAATCAGTTTTGCATCTTAATTTAGTAGAAAGGTGCTTACGATGGAGGAGGGTCTCAAAAATCTAAGTGTGTTAGTTACCTTTTCATTGTTGTGGCCAAAATACCTGATGAGAATATCTTGGAAGACGAAAAGTTTATTTTGGGCTCACATTTTCAGAGTTCTCAGTTCATGGTAGGCCAACTCAATTGCTCTGGGCCTGAGGTGAGGCACAGGAGAGATGACCAAGCCATGGCAGCCAGGAAGCAGAGACATCAAGGTGCCAGGGACAAAATGTAAACCCCAAAGCATGCCCCCAGTGTCCTACATCCTTCAGCTACACCCTACCTGCTATCACAGTACATTAGTCCTTTCAAATTGTTTATCCATAAAATGAATTAATCCACTCTTTAGGTTCTCATAATCTGTTTCACATATGAATGTTCCTGCAAGAGTTTTTGAGAGACATTTCATATCCAAACATGATACCTAGGTTTGCCTTTTACAAAGCAAAAGAAGTATTGCTTCTTTACCTATAAATCTTGGGCAGTTAAAGTGAGACCACCCCTAAGACTGTTCTCCATTCTTCCCAAACCACCGGCTTCTACTGTCTTTATTGGTGGCACCTCCTGCTGAAGAAGATGTATGCAGACAAGGCCAGACAAGAGCTGCTGCGTCCCCTGTTCCCCACAGCTCAGAGGTGCTCACAGGCTGTCGGTGAGAGTGCCAGATAGGTGCAAAACCTCTTTCCCAAGCCCGCCTGGCTGCCTCGCTCCCCTCCTCCCACCCCATCATCCTTTTATGATTCCATTTTCACTTGCTTCCAGCTCAGTCATCACTTATCATCACAGGCCAGACACACAGCCTGCTGTTCACTTTCCTATTTACTCTTCTTGTCCCCGCGGCATGGAAAGACATTTCTCTGGGCACTCAGAGCAATAAGCGTGGCATCCGTTTCCGTTCTGACTCTGAATGGGTCACTCTGGGCCTTTCTGCCTATGTGACACTGGAGCTCAGCTCAGGGCCAGGCACATGGTGGGGCAGTCATGGGCTGGACCTAACATTACTGAGGGCCAGCTTATTGCTAGCAGTGGTGCAAGACACCTGACATATGTCACCCCATGTCACACTAATGACTAGTGCCAGGAGGAAGGTACTAATGTTCTCATTGCAAAATAAGGAAACAAAACTCAGACTCAACTAATCATTTGTCCTAGGTCATGAAACCATGCCTAAAGCTCATGCTTTTTTACATCAACACAAACAACAAAGCAATAATCATAGCCACAAGGACAATAACAAGGACATCTATGTTTAATTTGACAATTAAGGTGTGCTAAACATTGAGGGTTAGGGAAAAAATGTGGGAACTTTGAATTTACCTGCATTTAAATTATCATCGTGCTGTTTTTAAAGTTCTGTTATAACTAAAGATTAAGCCTTGATCTTCACAATTTCCCCTGTTCAAATGTATAATTTTATGTGAGGAGGACTGTCTTGAATTCATAATATGTATATAATGATGGTTGCTTGAATTGATTTTCTACCCACAGGGATAAGCCAGAGTGGTGTGACAGTTTGAAACTGGAATGTCCTTCAAAGGCTCATGTGTTGGAGTCTCAGTCCCCATCTGGTGGTACAATTGGGAAGTGGTGGAAATTTTAGGAAGTGGGGACTAGTGGAGGAGATAGGTCACTGGGGCCATAATGTTGAAGAATTTCTTTTGTCCACATTTCCTTCTTCTCTCTGTCTCTCACTCTGATTTCCTGCTGTCAAGAAGTGAGTAGCTCTGCTCCACCACACCCTCTTCATCATGATATTCTGCTTTACTACAGGCCCATAACCAGTGAAGTAAGCTGTTAATTGCCTGAAATCTATGAAACCGTTAGCCAAAATAAACTTATCCTCCTCTAAGTTGATTGTCTCTGGTATTTTGTCATAGCAACAACAAGCTGACTAACAGAAAATTCATACCAAGAAGTTGGGTTGTTGATAACTACACTTTCAGAAATGGTTCAGAAGCCTTTAGAATTGGTGTAGGACAGAAAAGTCCTAGAATGTTGTAAGGGGCTTAATGGACAATTCTGCTGTACATTCAAAATACAAGAATGCTGATAAGAATGTAGGAAGCAAAGGCTGTGCTCATGTGGTTTCAAATGGAAATGAGGGCTTTACTGTGAATTGGAATATAGTCCATACATATTACATTCTGGCAGAGAATCTGTACACATTTTTTTTGTTCCCTGGGACTCTGTGAATCTGGGTTTAAAGGTGAAGTACTAATCAATTTAGAGGAGGAAAATTCAAGGCAGCACAGTTTTCAGGTGGTGTCATGGATATTGTTGGCAGTGCTTAGCCAGATATATAGTGAGACTTGGGAGCAAGACACACAGTGGGAGGATTTGAAAAGATTGGCAGTTTGACCAGAAAAGTTCACGTAAAATTGGAGCCAAGATTAGTCATTAAACTATAAACTGGTATTTTGTACCAAAATCATATGAATTATGCTTTGAAAACATCTCAGGAATTAGCTAGACCTCACTCATTATCCATCACAGGCTCAAGGGCATGGAAGTTTAAACTTCTTTGAAAAGCTTGCTTTGAGAAGAGCACCAGGGTTACCTGATCCCACAGGGATGCCTGAGGAATTATATTCCAGGATCCCTTTCACCATGTTCAGACATCCAGGCACTCAGAGGCTGCTGCAGCCCTGTCTATGGGACGCTGGCTATTATTCCCACCGATAAGGACCTTAGCATCACCCATATGGTGCTGTTTTTGCAGGTTTGCAGAATGCAAGAGTTAAGGGATCACGAAGACCTCCACCCAGATTCAAAGGACAGCTGGGGAGGTTAGACAATGTGTGGCAGAGTCTGGAACCCTGAAAGCAAACCTTGGTGCCAAAGTTGCCATGGAGACCCCAGGAAGTTGGAGTTGTCAAGAACATGGAATGTCTGCCAAGGAAAGCAACAGGCCCAAGAGGAGGCCATGAGGGTTTCAACAGGCAAATCCATTATGAAGTGAGGGGCTGCCTGAGCCCTTTAAAGCTTACATGTGCCCCAGATGCTGAGTAAGAAGCTGTAGGATTTTACCCTGCTGGGTTTCAGTCTTGCTTTGGTCAAATCCTACTTGGTATTCTCCTATCCTTCCCTTTTGGAATGGGAATATTTATTTTGCCTGTCCCACTATTGTATGTTGTATGTTATTTTCTTTTTGTATTACAGGAGTTCATGACTAAGAGTTTGTCTTGAGTCTCAGAGGAGACTTTGGACATGGACTTTTGAGCAATGCTGGAACTGATGAGACTTTGAAGACTCTTAGAGTTGGACTAAATTCCTTTTACATTGTGAATTCTTGAAGAATTTATTTTGTCCCCTGCAACTTCCTCTCATTACTACTCTCTCTCTCTTTCTCCCTCTATTTCTCTTTTTCTCTCTCTCTCTCCCCTCCCTCCCTCTGTCCATCTTCCTTTATTTCCTACCTCCCTCTCTCCCTTTCCTAGCTATGAAGTCAGCAGCTCCTCCATCATATGTTCTCTACCACAATTTTCTGCCTCATCATAAACCTATGGCAATGAAACCATCTGACCATGGATTAACACCTCTGATATCATGAGCTAAAATAAATCTTTGCTCTTCTAAGCTGATTTTCTCAGGCATTTTGTCACAGCAATGAAAAGCTGACTAACACAGGTAAAATCATAACTGCTGCTAACTACATGAACATCAACTACATGTTAATTTTAGGCAAATGATTTCTGGTATTCATGACAACACTGGGGAGAAGATGTTATTGGCTCCACTTTAAGTAATGTGAATCTGAGAGTTGGACATTGGAAGTTACACAAGTTTATGAATAGAGGAAAAACCCATCAAAGCCCATCTCTGTCTAATCCGAGCTCTGTAATAGTTCTCTATAAGGACAAGTCTTAAGAAAGTGTGGAAAAGGGCATAGCAATTAGAGATCAGGGAATGCTGAAGAAAATCTTACTTTTCCATGATTGACTGAATTATTGATTCTTAGTACGCATTTACATATTTGACACAGTGGTTAGTGGGAAAAGTGAAATTTCTGCCCTACCCTTTGTCCTCAGGCTTGGCATATTAATTGATTTGGCCAGTGGAATGGTAGAAGGCATGATGTGAAAAGTTTGAAGTGTGCTTGAGTGTCTGGCTGGACTTTCTGTCTTGTACTGTTGCCTCTTGTCATAATAAGAATGTCTCTAAGAAGTGACTGATTCGGGGATGATGAGATGTGTGCAGCATATCTGAATTCAGCCTGAGCTTAGAATCAAATGCAGCTGAATTCTGCCCACATCAGTCCACTCACACGTGTGACAAAGGTGAAATGAAATTCTTATAGTTGTGGACAACATAATCCTGTGCTTTCTATTCAGTAATATCTGAAAATCAAAAGCTTATAAGCTATCTCAAACATATATGTCTCCATCTCTGTAATAATGACCCTAATTTCTTTCTAAACTAAAAACTCTAGAAACATTACTAACTAGGCCCAACTTATTACCTTCAGCATCTGAATTCCTCTGATTCCACTTTTCCATTATCACTCAGGACGATTCCTTCCTCATTTGCCATTACCCAGTTCAGGTCCTTGATACTGCCCATGTATACTACTATAACATTTTTATCACAAATGACTCTATTTTCAGTGTCCCTCAGCGTATGATCAAACTGTTGATCATTTATCTTTTCAAAGAATAACTGTACTCATGGTCTGTCCCAAAACTCTCAGAGATTTCCATTTACTTTCAGATTAGAGATCATATACCCTGGTATAGCACTCAAAGTCCTTCATGATGGGCTCTGGTCAGTTTTTTGAACGTTATCAATATCTCTCCCTTCATTGTACTTCTCCTGAGCTAATGCCCCATAAGTCTACTGGTATGAACAAGGCCATTTGAGACCCACCTGCAGACCCAACAGTGCTTCTTGCAGAAGATCTGCCTTGATTTCACTCCTTGAGAAAAGCAAAACCTTGGCATTGGAGGAATTAAGTGAATGGAGGAGAGATTAGAGGTTGAGAGGGAGCAGGAAGCAAGGAAAATTCAATGGAAAAATGACAAGTTAGTAAAGGAATGAGACAACTAGGGCAGTTTTGAATACAAATGGAGTCATCCAGATTATGTTTTACAACAGATTTCCCTGCAAATCATCTTACCTTTCTCTGCCTAAGTAGTCTTCCAAAATGTAAAATGAGTAGGTAGTAATCAGAAATCCAAAACACTCCCCCAAACTTTGTTTAAGCTCCACTCATGATTTTTGCTCTAACACGCTCTGGTCTTAAAGTCAGCTCTTTCTGGGGAGCATGGTAGGTGTGGGAAGTTGGAGACTTTGAGGAATTGGGGCTTAAGAAGTAGATAAATAGGACTGGAGTAAAATAACAAGAAGGTATCATGTGGAATTCCATGAAGAGAGGAAGACTCTTTAGGAATCTCCTCTTCCAAATATACTATGTGACCTGGGGCAGGTCTCTTCCTTCCTTGGGACTCAGCTTCTCTCTCTGTATAATGAGGTGTCCTGATGATAACTATTCAACCTTGCATGGGTGTCTGATCTCTTTTCCTTCTTGGCATTCCAGCCTTGTCTTTCACAAAACACTTGAGACAAAGTTGAATGCCCACTTTTTAGTGTCAGCGGTCCACTGTCATTCATCACCATGGTTTGGGAGCCTGAGGACAAAAATAATCACAGACAAAAAGGTTTCATGGACACATGCTGGTGATGGGGTCTGATGGAGGTTAGGGTCCTTAATCTAGTCTACCTGAGGAAAAAATGGCACTGGCTCAGCCCATATGGAGTGGCCTGGGCTCAAGAGAGGACAACAGTCAGATCACACGGAGGCCCTCTCCAGGCTTTCTTTTAGAGTGTCCTCTCCACTGGCTGCACTGCCTCTTTCTCTAGTCTCCTCTACCTCTGAGTGCACCATTTATGTGATTATCCATATATTACCATCTGGAAGAAAAAATGTGGAGAAAATCCTCCGCTAAACTCATGCCTGATGGAACAGGAAGGGAGTGAGGAAAATTCACCGAAACCCTGGAAAGGACGCAGAACAATCACCTCCAACCACCAGGAAGAATTTGGCTCTAGTTAATAAATATGAGGCTTTTCCATAAAGATGCTCAGAGCTGGGTCAGCTGGGCAAAAACTTCCCTCTCCCCACCATATCCCCATTTGCTCCCAGAACCCTGCATCCTCTGACTTTCTTAGGTGGACTGGATTGGGTTGAGAGTCAAGGGATCAGCCTAGAGGGGCAGAGGGGCATTGGTCTGGCAACCAAACAATCTGAGAGGCAGAATCTTCAAGCTCTAACTTACTGGCTATGCAGCTGGGATCAACTGCTGCGTCTCTGGGCCTCAGTATTCTTAGCATATGATGAGCACTGCAAACTTAATATATTTACCACAAAGATAGTAGATAACAAATTTAAAATACCTGCCACATTGCTGGACATTTAAGTGGTCTTCAGTCATCAGAAGTGTTATTATCATTCCTGCTATGGGCGCTGCTAGCATTGTGTTCTTTGGTCTAAGTGGGGCTATCCCAGACCATGTTTCCTTCCTGGGTTGATGAGCTTCCAGCCCCCCTTCCTAGGCTTCATACTTTATCACCTTCCTCCCTTTCTCCTATTCACATGGATCTTGACCCTGGTTCAGACTGAAGATTTTACTTCTACAGCACAGTTGTGGTTCTCTGCACAATTCCTTTGTACTTGGCTTATGGGAGATGAGAGCTCAAAGAAGAATTCATCCAATTTTCTACCTTCAAGCAGCTATTATGCAAATAGGATGACTAGCAGGAAAATACATTGCTACCAGAAAGTGTGATGTGAGCTGAAAGAGAAGCATGTGCAAAAAGCCATGGAACCAGAGGAAGGAGGGTGGAGCTCTGCCCAAGATCAGGGACCACACGGGGAAGAGCGAGTGGTGAAGTAAGGAGAGGGAACATGGGAAGATTGTTAGCTGCCAGCAGTGTCAGAAGTTCTTCATTTATGTTAACTTGTGTGATCTTCCAAATTGCTCTATGAGATAGGTGCTATTGCCAACCCCATCTTATAGATGAGGACGCTGAACCTAAAGTGGGTTAAGAACCTTGTGTTCCTCAGGGGTTTAATTGGGGGAAACATGGAACCATGGGGAACCCAAGGGGGGAAACCATGTAATGGCATCAGCCTTGGCTAACTATGTGAATATACATGTTTTCAATTGTTTGATAATGATTCCCCCTTAATTGCAAATCCATATTCAACAAATAAAAGAAAGAAAGAAAGAATGCTAAAAAAACAAACAAACAAACAAACAAAAAACTTGTGTTACCGAGGTCAGGAAGTTAAGAAGGAAAAACCAGGTTTGGAATCTAGCCAGTCTTGCTCCAAACCCTGTTCTGGGGCCTCCAGGGACTCCTGCCTACCACCTTAGGAGAAGTAGTTTTCCAAACAGATGAAAGGAGGAGGGGAAAGGCAAGTCACAGAGTGAATAAGTGGAGGTCTCCTTGTTGTCACCGAATCAGTGGGGTATATTTCAGGCATTGCCAGAAGACCTAATGACACCTAGGAGTCCAGCACTGACATGCAGTGTGGGGAGACAGCCCCAGGAATTTACCCTGTCCCCTTAAAACCACAGTCATTCCCAAAAGCTGAATCCACATGGTGTTAATGGACAAGGCAGCATAAAGCAGGTAGGGCAGGCACTGGAGTCAGAATGGGATGTGAAATCTGCAATTATCAACCAATGGCTTTGTGACTTTGTAAAATATCCTGTCCCTGACCAAAATTCAGCTTCCTCATTACCAAGTGAATTGCCCCTGCCCTTTTCATCTAACCATATGAATAATGCTTGATTTCCAGTATGGGCTCCATAAATATTACCTGGTATTGCTGTGATTATTACTGAGGAGCTGATTGCCTTAATGTTCCTTGCCGAGCTCTTGTTCTAGATCCCTTGGTTATAACTTGGGAAAAGGGAGAGGCTAAGAGATGCTTGCTAAGCATGCTACGATCAATCTGATTTTCACCTTAAACCCAGTGAATCACCCCAAGTGTAGGGGTCAATATTATCATGAGTTTACAGGTAAGGAAACTGAAAGACCCAGAGATTAAATAACTCAACCTCAGTTCAACAGCAAGAAAGCAATATAGTCATGATTTGAATCCAGCTCTGCTGGAATTTGGAGCTAGAGCTCCCCACCACTATACCATGCAAGAACAAAAAAGCTCATCATGACCTTTTGTCTCATCAAAATGACCCACTTCAATGGCCCTACTTCGTTACCCACCACACCTCTACTGAGCACAGGGGAGGAAGGTGAGATGTGGTGATGTGATTGTCAAGGGCATGGGACCTTGGAGCTCTGTTTCCCTGCAAGATATTGGGTGGCCTTACTGAAGCCATTTTATCTGAAATTCATCCTTTTTAACCTAAAATATGGGTAACATAAGTTCTGTCCTCTCCTATTCATGAGAATGCAAGGATAAAATATATACTTAAGCCATTTGGAACACATGATGATTTATAATGCAGTTGTTGCCTGCCTGAACAAAACCTGAAACAGCAAAATGAAATATACAAAATAAATTAAGCCAAGGGTAATTATTCATTTTGCAAAATGGTTCTTCATTCCAGAAGAGACTCATTGATGTTTTTTTTTTTTATTCTTCCATGCATCAGCTATCTTTGGTAGTTTAAAATCAAATTGCATTTATATAATTAAAGCTTTTGAGTAGTGATTTTCCAGAGTATATTCTGAGTGCACAGGGCCATAGTTATGTTACCTGTCCAAATCATTGATGCCATAAAATAAGACAGACCAGAGGCCCCTTATGGTTAGAGAAAGGTGGGCCCTCTCCTTTAACTAGTCAGGAATCTGGGGAAATTAGGTGAACCTACAGGTAGCAAGCAATATCTGTCCTCATTTCCAGAGGGTTACCCTCCTCAAAGTGACCTCAACTTCAGTTGGAGGCAGATGGTCAGGGTCATAGCTAGCTTGCCCAAGAAACCAGCCTCTTCCATCTGGAATATGATGCTGTTTGACATAATGTGCCACTCTGCTGAACCCAGCTGATTTTCACTTTGACAACCTCATCCCTGATCTTTATTCATATTCATATTCATGGCTTTGTTCTCCCCTTACCTCCTTGACCCTCTGGTGGTTTATGATTCTCTTTGCCCTTCAAAGCAATACTGGCTCTCCTTTTAATTCTCAATTGTCATGTTTTTGTCAATGTCTCAGTTTCCCTCTTAGGTCTCTGCTTCTCTGTCTTTGTCTTTATCTCTGTGTATCTAACTTCCTTACTGTCTGTCTTTCTCTGTGTCTCTCTTATAGCACGCAACCTTAGAATCAGAGAGTCCCCAGAGTCCACCTTCATTTCCTCATCCACAAACAACAGAAAAGAAGCTATCTATTTTGAGGGTTAATGTGAAATTAAATAAGACATGGCATGCAAACTTGCTTACAACAAAGAATGCGATCATTTTGTTCTTTCAACTTCTCTCATTTTCCTTCTTTCCTGCCATTCTTTTCCCTTCTGACTATCCTATTTTCTTGCCGCTCCTGAAACACAAGCCAGCCATACACACCAGTCTGACAGCCCCCACTTTCCAGCAATGATTTAATTTCAGAACAGCACCAGTTCCTATTACTAAGGCACACGTTCTTCTATGAAACATTTTTACAGTACATTTCCTGGTATATGATGGGGAATCATCATGAATCTTTAACATCAAGCAATGCATGTCCAAGCGGCCTGCACTGTGTTTCACCAGAACCAGGCTTCACTATTATGTCCATTTGTGGCCATTGATAGGTTCACACACCTTAAATTCCTGGAGTCCCTGTCCTGAGGGGGACTCTGGGTGTGATGACATTAGTCCATACTTGCCCCCCACTGTCTGGTAGAAACTGAAACCAAATGAGTGCAGTTTTAATGAAGAGATCATTTAACACTCTAACCAAGTGCTCAGTCTAGTGTGTGCACATGCTGAATCAAACACTGCCTTCAGGGCTGGAGCTGTGGCTCAGCAGTTGGAGCGCTTGCCTGGCATGTGCGAGGACCTCGTTTCAAACCCCAGCACCACATACATAAATAAGTGTCGGAGCAAGGAGGACCAGAGGAAAACTAAATAAAGCTAATTCTCTCTTTCACTCTACCTCTTTTTCTTAAAAAAAAAAAAAACTGCATTCAGTCCAAAGAGAGGAGAAAAGATAGTATGGGGCATTGGACAAGCCCCCTACTGATGGTATCAAATCACCAAAAAAAGCTAGTGCTATGATTAAGTGCTGTGTTTTTAGTGGCTTCCAGGAAGCCCCTTCTGCTCAGAAGTTTGCCACCCTGCCTACCATTGCATTGTGATTAAGACTTTTTTTGGTTAAAAATTGCCCTGGGGAAGGGGGAGTTCTTTTTGTCCCCGATTCAATTCCCATTTGTGGAACACCGATATTTGCCATATAATGTAGCAAGTACTCTGTACAGATAATAATCATCACAATAATAAAGCAAAGGTGAATACATTTTCTCTCTATTAAAAAGAGCAGGAAATTGAGGCTTGGGGTAATTAAGTGATTTTTCTCAATACAGTACCAAGAGACAGGAGCATAGGCAAGATCTGTATCCCAGTCTGTCTGACTTCAGTGCCTAGACTCTTTCCATCTTTCCCTGACTGCCTCTCCAAAACCAAAATGGGACCCAACACACACACACACACACACACACACACACACACACACACAGCTGGATTACCAGCAAGTGGATGACAGAGTCTCTTGTAATCCCTCCCTGGGGACTGAGTCAATCTTGGGTCAATATATGTGAAACATTGAAGCTTGGGGGTTTTCTGCCATACCCGGATCCTCTGCACTGAACCACGTCATAGAAATGAGTGTACCTGATCATAATCCTGCAAGGCAAGCCCCTAAAGGCACGACAGAAGCCACACCATCTTCCCATGCTATAAAAGACATATCAAATGCAATGGCCCCAGCTGCAGCTGGTGGTGTACACCCAAAGGTTAAAGTACTTAGGATGTTCTTGAGTGGTAAGGACATGGAGCTTGGGCATGGAAGTTAGGTGATCTGTGCTCTTCAACTCACTTACTGAGTTGCTAAGTGAAGCTTTTCACTGTCCCAATCCCATCAGGGGTCCAGGGAAGGAGTTAGACCTGCAGGGCTCCTCCCAGCCCTGGAACTTTTTGTTCTATGTCCTCCCATCTTGGCACTGTAGGAGAGTTTAAAGATATCTCAGGAGGAAGTGGATGAGTCAGTGGTCATGAATCGATACCTTTCCTTCTGTAAATTCAAGGGGCCACTCAGGGTTGCGCACATGCAGGGTTGCCACCTGAGACTGAGCACCTTCTTCAGTTCTGTGCCAAGCCTCCTTACCTGCTTCACTCTGGTCCCAGCTCTGCTTGACCCAATGGTCTAAAAAGATCTATTTAGCTGGATGTAGTGGCATATGCCTGTAATCCAATAGCTCAGGATGCTGAGGCAGGAAGATCTTGAATTCAAAGCCAGTATCAGCAACATAGCAAGTCCCTAAGCAACTTAGCAAGACCCTGACTCAAAATAAAATATTAAAAGGGATGGAGGTGTGGCTCAGTGGTTAGGTGCTCCTGGGTTCAATCTCTAGTACACACAAACAAATAAACAAAAGGCATAAAAGCTCCACTCAGCTCCTGATTTGTATCGCCTACTTATTCCTGTGTTTCCCTTTGCTCATCCAGGTCCTTGGTTATCATCTTCTCCTGGTGTGAAAACTGGGTCTGGAGCTCTCACAGAGATGCAGCAAACAGATTCCATAATTCTAATGTCAAAGCATGAAATCGGTTTAGTAGAAGCTGCATAGGGCAGACAATCGCCCACTATTTCCCATACTGAGCACAATGTCTGGCATATAATTGTTCAGTATATAAAAATCAATGAATGATATGCAATATCTGGATTCCAGCTATTTCTTTCTACCTTCCCTTCTTCCACCCTAATCCAATCTACTATCATCTGTGCTCTGAATTATCACATCAGACTTCCCTCTAGTCCCCCTACTATTACCTCTGTCTTTGTAGCATTTTTTCAATAGAGGTATCAGAAGGATCCTCTTAAAATGTAAGTAGATGATGGCATCCTTCTGCTCAAAGTCCTCTAGAGGTTCCCCATTTCATTCAGGATGAGAGCAAATGTTCCATAAAGCACATATGTGTGTTCTTGCTCTTTGGCCCCTCTCTGATCCCATCTCCTAGTAGTGTCCTAGTACTCAGTACAGCTATGCACATTCTCCTCCCTGTTCTTCCTGAACATGCAAGGCACAACCCCCTCACAGCCGCTGCCCAGCTGCTCCTTTTGTCTGAACAATCCTTTCTCCACATATCCACAATGCATGCTTTGCTCCCTCACCTTTTCAGTCTCACCCACCTTGAACAGTATGCTTGAATTCACAACCCTCCTCCTCCACTTTCACAGACCCTCTTCCTGCAGCTTTAACACACACTCACAGAACAACCCCCATCACCATGTTCTAACATGCTATACCCTTTATTACATTATTGTATATTATATATGTTCTCATATGTTATATATAATATACATTATATATGTCATTATATTTAACTCTCTGTCCCTGCCCCACTAGCATGTGAGTTGCATGGTAGCAGAGGGCGGTATGGTTTGTTCATTCTGTTAGAGCCTCATATCCTGCTTAAACAAGGCTCTTCATAAATACCTGTTGAATGTGAAATGAACAAACACATGAACAAATAAATAAGTACCCAAATCAGGTCTTGTGACAATTCAAGTTGGCTTGTTATAGCACAAAAATGATCATATGTGAACTACAAGCATGACTGTGTTTCAATAAGCTTCATTTATGGTAAACATGAGCTCGCTAGTGGATACAGTTTGCTGACCCCTGCACTAGACTAAGATTCTGTTAGATAAGGCAGTGGGTCTAGATTTGCTTTCTGCTGCATCTCAGTACATACCACAGAGTGTATCACAGCACTACTGCTGTCTAAATATTTAGAATGAAATGAAACATATGCAAGATGTGGCTCCACGCCCCTCTGTCATACCACTGCCTATGTGAACTTTCTGCAGCAAAGGAAATGCTCTATACCTTGCTCTCCAAAATGGCAGCCGCTAGCCACAGTGGCTACTGAGCATTTCACATATAGTGAATATGACCTAGGAGCTGAATTTTAAACTTATTTCTTTTATTAGCTTATATTTTACTTTAAATAACCACATGTGGCTGGTGGCTGGTAGCTTCCACCAGACAGGGGAAGCTTTGATGTCTTTTGCTTTGTTGTTCTAATCCAGACCCATGTTATCCCCCCAAATACCTTCTTTGACCACTAAAGGTCACAATAAATTATTCTTCTGTCTATAGTCTTAGAATACTCAATTAATTCAATTCATGCCTTTGCCAAAGCTATAAAAATAGCTAATGTTTGTTGATCTTTACATACCAGGCTAATCTGTCAAGTGGTTATTATGCTTTATCTACTTCAATTCTTTTTTTTTTAAGAGAGAAGGACAGTGAGAGATAGAGATAGAGAGAGAATCAACTTTTATCGAGTTTTTCACATGGGTTTCATTGCTCTGATACTTAGTTGTGTACGTGGGTGCTGGGGTTTGAACCTGTGTACTTGCACATGCCAGGCAAGCACCATAACCGCCAAGCCACCACTTCATCCCTTCTACTTCAATTCTTACAATAACCCTCCAACAATTGTTTGTAGCATTGCCACTGTTTTGATGTGAAAAACAGAGGTGTGGGGGGGGGAATTTCTGAAGTGGGAAGGCGAGGATTTGAATCCCTATCCATTTGAATCCAGAATGCACATCATTGACAAGCCTATTAAGTAAGCGGAGAAACTCGTGTTGGTCCCAGGACTCTGTGTGTACATGTTGTCAACTTCCAAGAGCTCAGGATCCATTTGGTCGTCCTCGTTCTGTATCCTCCAAAGTCAGAGGTGGGCTTAACACAGGCTTTCAGGAAGGATTTTAGTACCCAGAATTTCAGAGTTGGAGAACACTCAGACATGAGTTCATGTAAAGACCTCTGCACTGTATAGGGAAACTGAGGCCCAGAGAGAAAAAGTGACATGTCAAAGGTTGCTGCATGAGTAAACATCAAAGCTAGGAAGTGAAGCTCACGGAATTCATCTTTACATGTAGAATTCCATCTTCTAGGCACTCATTCCACTATTCATTATTAAACATCAAGAGTCTGTTAGCTAACGGGCTGGGTTTGGAGATAAAGCCATGATTAATGCAGGCATAGTCCCTGCCTTTATACACCATATGATCCCTTAGATAGCTAGTAATTGATTACAAAGCCACACAAATAAGCATAATTGCAGGTTGTAATTATGTTTGATAGAATGCTTTGGTGGTTCAAAGGACAAACTCTGAAGTCAGACTTCTGGATTAAAATCTAGACTCCAACACTTCCCACACAACTTTGGGACAATCTGTTAATTGTGATCTAATAGCCTCATCTATAAAAAGGTGACAATAATATGTCATTACATTAGTCCTAAGACACAAAACTTTCTACATTTAACATCCCTGACATGATTACTCAGCTAACAATTATTAATATACTGTGGTTATTACTGGAAATATTTTTCTTTTAGTAGTAGATAAAATATTAGTACACACATATACACACACATATATGACTGTGTCTTGGTTTAATTACAATATGACTTAATCTGCTCCACAGAGTGTTCTAAAGACTGAATTGGATAATATTTCTGATGTATATAGAAGAGTATTTAACACACAGCACTACATAAATACGCATTGTTGTTATTAACTATAAGGAGCAATACAGAACTATTTTAGTGTGAAACAGGGAAGAAAAATTTAATTTGAAGGCCACTTCTTCGACAAAATGACACTTAAGCAGAAATGTGAAGGATAAAAGAAGCGAACCAACTAAGGAATGGGCTTTTAAAAATTAGGGGTTGGTGGAAGGAAGACTGCTTCAGACAGAAGGAATAATACCTGCTCAGACATTATCACATTGGCTACCGGAAATAACTCGGCACTGCCAAACATGTAGCACTTTAAGACAGGGCTTTGTAACCTCATGGCACTGCCGATTCCAACCTATGCATTTGCCATTTTCTAATTTTTCTATATTTCTTCTTATTGATAACCCATTCAGGATATTGAGAAGCTTCCTGGATTTACTTTTTAAATAGTGGGAGATTTCCCATTTTGAAACCTACTTGTGGGAAAAAATTAAAACACAGTCCCTATTTTTAAAATCAGTAGATTATATGTATGGGGGTAAAATCTGGTTTTAGAAGGTGTGCACTTTCTTCCTTTTTGATGGCTGCAATCCAAAGATACCGTAAGCTGCCTTCTTCCCTTATGCAACTTTATTATATGAGATTTCAGGTCTCTCAAAATCCTCTTCTTTCAAGTTCTGTAGCAAAGGCTGCCTTAACATCTGTGATCATGACAAACTCCCAGCAAGGAAAAGTTGTCAGTCTCTTTTGGAGATAATTCTAACCTTCTTGTCTTTCTCAGTTGTTGAAAAGTCAAACTATTTCTTGCTGTTGCAGTTTATCTAAAATTTTGTGACCTCATGGTGACACAGATTGTCCTTTTGTAAAAGAGCTCAATCCTCTTCCACAACATAGCATTTCACAACATTTAAACCAAATATAGCAAAAGTACCAAAGAGAGATATCAAATAGTTTCTCTACAATGCATAAATGCTTTGACAGTTCCACTTCTCAGTTCTACATTTTTTCCTTGTCTCCAATTCAATTGGGTCCCTTTATTTTTCAAGTCAACTTATTCATTAAATTATTTGTCCAAAGAATTCTTGCCTGCCTCTGAGAATTCTCTGGAAATACCTATCAAATGGAGAATGCCAGATGTCGCTCTCTTATTCAGTGCTAAGCAATGACTTCTCAAAACAGTACCTTTCCATTTCATCTGGCTTCAAATCTGGGATTGTCAATCAACTACATTAAGACACTGCATCTTTATAAAAAATTCAAGCAATAATAACTACCTACAACTGTTGTTATGAAGACCAAGATAGTTACATGAAGTCTCAGCATGGTGCCCAGCACACAACAATCATACAATGAATTTAGATGCCGTTATTGTCACTTTAGTATTCTTGCACCTCTTGATAGCTCATCAAAACTCCACATTACCTCTCTTCACTGTAAGCTATATCTATCTGTTGCATCATACCCCCATCTGCCATATATAGATGATGAACCTGAATCGAGTGGATTGATATGATGAAAGAAATGGGTGTTAATGACTGATTAAATTCATGAAATGTAAATAGAAAAACTTTGGTTTATGGTTGCTATTTCAGTGACTTTAATTGGAAGTGGTTTTTGAATGTTAAATTCCACTAATTTTCATTTTCGGTTAATAAGGATTGGTGTTCATTAATTTATATTACTTTAGATGGATTACATTTTATCTAGGTTCTAAAGAAGTTCAGGTCCCAGGAACGGTGAGTTGGAGAACATGGTAGGTTCTGAGGTCAAAGTGACTCTTCATTGGGCATTTTCCCCAGTGGAGGCCCCCTGGGTAAGCAGAAGACTTAGAGAAATATTAATTCTAAACTAAAGGACGGGGCTACATTTATTCAGTTCAGGAAAGGCTATTTGTGCCTATCAGAGGAGAAGGTGAGTTTCAGAAGAGAATTAACTGTGCCAGATCAGTCTTAATTTAATAAACACACAGCTAACTAGAATATCCTCAGTGTCATGAGAACAATCCATGGTGCTGACACCAGTACCCTACCTCTAACCTTTCATCAAACCATGACTCTTCAACAATTGAAGCTTCACATCTATTCATTCATTTAAGAAAAACCATATTGATCAAGGAATTGTTTCTTTTTGAGTTATAGCAATAAACAAGATGAACAAAGACCAAGTCTATAAACATATTCTTATATTCTATTCTCTCTTCTCCAGTCTGCCAGAAACAACATTCAGTACATCTCAGCTATCTAACTGTATGTCTCACCTCACACAATGCCATTTCTACATATCTGCTGAATTATCTAGGAACCTCAATTTTACCATCTCCTTCAAAGCAGGTACAGTTTCCATCTTCGGCAAATTCCCAGACTTTACAGTTTCATAAAATCCTTTGTGTCCCTTTAAACTTTAACAACACAGGGCTCAGTCAGTAATGGAAACAATCGATAAACATTAGAAATACTTAGGACAATATGAGACAGCTATACAACATAACCACACATACTGTATTCTCATTTCATATCCTATTACAAATAAAAAGTGGCTGCTGAAGACATGAAAATAAAATGAAGATGATGGCTGAACATGACTGAAGTTCATATCAATTGTGGAAAGAAAATTCAATTTGCTATAAATACCATTTATAAATTGTTTCAATCATACTTATGTTCTAAGTTATTAGTGCTTAAAAGGTCATAGAAACATGAATTTTGAGCTGCAAAATATCTTGAGAATTATTTAGGGCTGTAATTTGTACCTTGCCACTAATTTTCTGAATGACACTGGGCAATGTGCTCTCCGACATTGTGGCCCTCAGTCTCATTAGATCAGATGAGATGAGGTCTAGGGACCTTTTATGCACTCAAAGTACATTCCTTCTCATCACTCTGATGAAGAGATGGAATCTGAAATCCATAGTATGTGACATACCCAAGGTCAAATGGCAAACGTGTAGAAAAGCTGACAAGAGGACTGAGTTTGTGATTTTTTTCTGCATTGCACAAGTTTAAAAGTCATGTAAGGACTAAGTGAAAGGTGGGAATTTCCAACTTACTGCTTCTCGACAAATGGTAAGCTCCTAGAAGGCAGAGACTATATCATAGTTTTCCTACATAATCTGATACAGTTGCATGTTGCATATGTATCTTGAAATATTTATGTAATTAATAAGTGAAAACACAAATTATTGAAAAATTGATCTTTAAAATGAATGTAAACACTTTACATTGATGTCTTCCATATATTAGGAAAAGTGTTAAACACACTTAAAATTTTATTTTTCTTCCAGGCATGGTGGCACATGCCTATAATCCCAGCAACTAGGGAGGCTGAGGCAGGAGGATTGCCAGTTCAAAGCTAGTCTCATTAACTTAATGAGTCCCTAAGCAATTTAGTGACACTCTGTTTCAAATTAAAACAAACAAATAAATTAAAAGTGCTAGGGATGCTGCTCAGTGGTTGAGCATCTCTGGGTTCAATCCCTGGTACCAAAACAAAATAAAAAATTTCCTATTACAAATCAAATGGACTTAGTAAGCATCTATAGAATATTTCATCCAATAATAGCTAAAAACATATTCTTCTTTGATGCTCATGGAAACATCTCCAAAATAGTGATGCAACATACTATAATCTCTGGGACATCATGAAGGCAGTTCTATGAGGAGGGTTTATAGCTAAAAGCGCCTATGTAAGAAAATCAGAAAGATCTCAAATAAATAATGTAATAATGCATCTTGAGGCCCTTGAAAAGCAAGAACAAACTAATTCCAAAACCAGTAGAAGGAAGGAAATGATTTAGATCAGAGCCAAAATAAATAAAATTGGGAATAAAAAGACAATACAAGGAATCAATGAAATGAAGGGTTTAATTCTTTGAAATGATAAACAAGATTGATAATCCCTTAGCCAAACTCAACAAAAGAAAAAGAAGATCCAAGTTAATAAAATAATAGACAAAAAGAGAAATCACATTAGATATCATGGAATTCCAGACAACCATTAGGAACTACTTTAAAAACTTCTACTCCAATAAATTGGAAAACCTAGAAGAAATAGATGCATTTCTGGGTACATATAACCTGCCAAAATTGAATCAAGATAGCATACAAAACCTAAACAGACCAATGACTTGTAATAAGATATAAGCAGTAATGAAAAGCCTTTCAACAAAGAAAAGCCCAGGAATCAGGTGGATTTCACCTGAATTCTACCAGATCTTTGAAGAACAACTAAGGCCAATACTCCTCAAATTATTCCACAAAATAGAAGAAAATGGGATACTTCCAAATTAATTCTACGAAGACAGTATCACCCTTGTCACAAAAACAGATAAAGACACATCAAGGAAAGAAATGTACTGACTAAAATCCCTGATGAACTTAGATGCAAAAATACTTAATAAAATATCAGCAAATTGTATTAAATGTCATATTAAGAAGACTGTACATCATGACCAAGTTGGTTTCAATCCAAGGATGCAAGGATAGTTTAACATGTGCAAATTAATAAATGCAATTCACCACATAAATACAATTAAAGTAAACATCACATTGTCATTAATAAATTCTGACAAGGCCTTTGAAAAAAAATCAGCACCTATTCATGATAAAAACACTGAAGAAACTACAGATGGAAAGAACCTACCTCAACATCATAAAGACTATATACAGCAAACCCCAAGCCAATGCCACAGTGAATGGGGAAAAATTGAGAGCATTTCCTTTAAAATCTGGAACAAGACAAGGATGTCCACTCTCACTACTCCTATTCAGTATTCTACTAGAAATTCTAGAAGAGCAATTAGGCAAGAGAAGGAAATAAAAAGATAAAGAAATAGGAAAAGAAGTAAAATTATCACTGCAGATGATATGATCCCTGTTATGGTTTGGATGAAAGATGTCCCCCAAAAAAGCTCCTGTGACATAATGCGAAAACAGCTAAGAGTTGAAATAATTGGGCTATGAAAGCCTTAATCTAATCAGAGAGTTAACCCCCTTAACTAGTAACTAAGGCAGGTAGGTTTTGGCTGGAGAAGGTGGTTCATTGGGAGTGACTTTGGGGTACATATTTTGCATTTGGTGTGGAGTTTTCTCTCTCTACTTCCTGGAGCCATGCCTTGACCCACTTCCCTCTACCATACTCATCTAACATGTTGACTTGCCTCACCTTGTGCCCCAAGCAATGGAGCTGACCTTCTGTGAGCTGAGACCTCTGAAATTGTGAACCCTAAATAAACTTTCTTCCTAAAATTGTTCTTGTTGGTCCTTTTAGTCATAGTAATAAAAAAGCTGACCAAAACAGTTGCATATTTAAAAGATACAAACATTCATCTGAAGACAGAGCGAACAAATTCAGCAGAGCAGCAGTTTACAAGATCAACACTAAAAAATCAGTAACTTTCCTATACACCAATGATAAATTTGCTGAGAAAGAAATCAGGGGAAAATTCCATTCATAATAACCTCCCCCCAAATAAAATACCTAGGGATAAATCTAACCAAGGAGGTGAAAAGACCTCTGTAATGTAAACTAACAGAATAAATTGTTTTAAAGAGAGAAGGACAGAGAGTGAGAGAAAGACAGAGAGTAATAATTTTTATTGAGTTTTTTACATGGCCTTCATTGCTCAGACACTTAGTTGTGTACCTGGGTGCTAGGGTTTGAACCCATGCACTTGTGCATGCTGGGCAAGCGCCGTAACTGCAGAGCCACTGCTCCAGCCCCTACAGAATAATTTTTATTAGTTCTACATAGTTTAACATACTGGAGGGAATTGTTGTTACATAAGCATGCATACATGAATATTGATATAGTGAGATAGTAAGTAAGATTGATTCTAGACCAGGATCTACCCCCTTCATCCATTCCCCAAACTCATGTCTCCTCTGTAATACCACCATAGTATAATTTGAAATGAACATATACATGTATAATAATTGTTGACATATCTGAGTTTCTTTGCCTTCTTAACTAGGTTTCTAATGAGAGTTGAGTATTCCCCATTGTATTGATAATTCCCCTTATTCTTCCTTCCTTTCTCTGCCTCTCTCCCTTCTCCCACCATATTCATAGGCATAATTCCCCCAGCTTATGTGGAATTTCAACTATGGTGAGTTTATTACTTAAACTCAGCTGACTATCATCCTGTTATAGGTTTTACGTTAGCTTCCACATATGAGAGAAAACATTTGACCCTTAAGTCTCTGAGTTTGGGATATTTCACTCAGCATAATCTTTTTCCATTTCCATTCATTTGGCTTCAAAAAGTTTGATATGGTTCTCTCTAACAGCAGAGTATAACTCCATTGTGTATATATATCACAATTTTTAATCCATTCATCCAGCAAGGGGCATCTGGATTGGTTCCACAGTTTAGCTATTGCAAATTGAATTGCTATAAACATTTGTGTAGCTGTGTCTCTGTATATGCCAATATTGAAGAAGAGGCAAAAAGATGGAAAGGCCTCTGTTTTAGTCAACTTTTTCACTGCTGTGACTAAAAAACTTGACAAGAACAATTTTAGGATTAAAAGTTTATTTGGGGCTCATGGTTTCAGAGGTCTCAGTCCATAGAAGGCAGGCTTCTTTCTTTGAGGTTCAGGTGAGGCTGAACATCATGGTGGAAGGCATGGCTCCAGGGAGCAGGGAGAGAGACTCCATTGACCAGATATAAATATATATGCCGCAAAGGCATGCTCCCAATGACCCACCTCCTCCAGCCACATCGTATCAGCCTACAGTTAGTAGTTAATCAATACTAGAGTATTAACTCACTGATTGGATTAATGATCTCATAACCCAATCATCTCACCTCTGGTCATTTTGCATTGTCTCACATATTTAGCTTTTGGGAACATTTTTCATCCAAACCATAGCAATCTCCCATGTTCATAAATAAGCAAAAATAACGTTGTTAAAATGGTCATACTACCAAAAACAATACGCAGATTCAAAGCAATACTCACCAAAATACCAATGATAATCTTCATAGAACTTGAAAAAAATTGCCCTAAAATTCATTTGGAAGAGTAAAAGATCCCAGAAGAGC
Source organism: Aplodontia rufa (assembly GCA_004027875.1). Taxonomy (NCBI): domain Eukaryota; kingdom Metazoa; phylum Chordata; class Mammalia; order Rodentia; family Aplodontiidae; genus Aplodontia; species Aplodontia rufa. The sequence continues at coordinate 993 of PVKS010009504.1, read as the reverse complement.
CAAAGCAATTCTAAATTAAAAAAAAAAAAACAATGCTGGATGTATTACAATACCTACTTCAAATTGTACAACAGAGGTATAGTAACCAAAACGGCATGGTAGTGGCATAAAAACAGACACATATACCAGTGGTTACAGAATAGAAGGCAGAGACACATTACACAGATACAGTCATCTGATTCTTGACAAAAATACACATTTGAGAAAAGATGGTTCTTTTAACAAATGGTGCTAAGAAAACTAGTTATCAATTTATTCATAAGTGGAAGATGCCTTGCCTCTCATCCTGCAAAGAAAAAATCTATCTCAAAATGAATTAAAGACCTAGGAATTAGACCAGAATCTGTGCAATTCCTAGCAGAAAATGTAGGGTCATTCCAACATTTAGGTTCAGACAATGACTTTTTCAATAAGACTCCTGAAGCTCAGGTAATATTGCCCAGAGTTAATAAATGGAATGATATCAAATTAAAAAAAATAACTTCTGCACTGCAAAGGAAACAATTAAAAATGTGAAGAGAAAACCTACAGAATGGGGCAAGATCTTTGCTAGTAACTTTTCCAACAGAAAATTAATATACAGAATATATAGAGAACTCAAAACTTAACACCCAATAGCCAAATAACCCAAACAAACGGGCAAATAAACTAAAAAGATAGATACTTCTTAAAAGAAGAAATACAAATGGTAAACAAATATATGAAAAAATGTTCAACACTGTTAGCGATTAGGGAAAGGCAAATTAAAACTACACAGAGATTTGCTCTCCAGTTAGAATGGTATCCATCAACCATACAAACAATAATAAATGCAGGAAAAGAAGGAACACTTTTATACTGCTTGTGGGATTTTAAATTAGTAGACCATTAGGAAATCAGCATAGAAGTTCCTCAAAAGACTGAGAATGGAGCCATCATATGACTCAGCTATTCTACTTTTCAGTATTTATCCTAAAGAATTAAAGTCATCATACTGTGGTGATGCATGCATAT